>KN886254.1:57401-79309 GCA_000934455.1 Apostichopus parvimensis
TCGTTTTCTTTTAGTAGTTCCAAATATATTAACTTAATCCTTACGAAGTCTTAACATTATAAAAACAATCGAAAAATATTAATTTATTTAGCCAATTTTCAATGAATCGTTCAGTTACAGTTTCCTGTGGAGAATTTTGACACGGGAAGTGGCAACAACGATAACCTACGTTTTCCCTTCATATAGACCTACAATGTGTCCAGTGACTTTGAACAGAGTAATCATTTCTAGAATAAAGTAATACATATTCTCATTAATTTACATGATAAAGTTAATCATTTCACTATCAAAAAGTATCTTAACAATAACCGTGATGTGATCAAAATATCATAACTGGTCTTGGGTACAGTTACCTTCATTTGTAGCCTGACTGGAATCTAGCATAATTGATATTGCTTCAATGTCGATTGCTTGTTTAGGTCCATGTTCTGCAAGTAATTCTAAATATATTAACTTTATCATCACGAAATATTTTACTTTATAAAAACAGTCAAGAAAATACAAATTTATTCTGCCAATTCTCAATAAGTCGTTTAGTTACAGTTTCCTGTGAATTTCTTTTCCTTCACATTTCTGATGTTATTAAATGCGTTACATAAAATATGTGAAGTGGCAACAATGGTAACTACCTTTTTGGTTCATATTGGTCTACAATGTGTCTAGGGAAGTTGGATCTGCATCTAACTGATCTAATGAACGAAAAATTAACGTTTTTTTAATTAACAAGGATAATTAAACACTACGAAAGTAAAGCGTTGAAAAAAAATATAAGGATATGAAATACAATGTTCATGTAAATCATTTGACTCTTTGAACAGAGTAATCATTCTAGAATAAAGTTATACAAATTCTTAATAATTTACATTAATACAGTTAATCCTTAATTCATTCCAATAAGTATCATAACAATAACCGACATTTGATAAAGATATCATAACTGGTCTTGGTTACAGTTACCTTAATTTGTAGTCTCACTGGAATCATGTATAGTTAACATTGCTTCAGTGTCGGTTACTTGGCCAGGCTCTTTTTTTGTAAGTAGTTCGAATTGTATTAACATACTTTTTATATGTATAAACATCATAGAAACAGTTAAGAAAATATCAATTTATGCTGTGTTTCCATTGTTTTCTTTCATTCTCATACAACGTACAAAAAATTAGGCATGATTGAGGTAGAAACACATGAAGCAATCCATAATGTTGTCTTTATCATAGTACAAATATCGAGAAAATAGTCGAAAGTGCAGACTTATTTCTACTAACTCGAAACTCATATTGACTAAAAGTTCAAAGAAGGATAAATATGCATACAACGGAAATATTAGTTGAAACTGTAATACCAAATGGTCGACATTTGAGACTAAAACTTAAAATTCTGGCAAAGTCGAAGTTTACACTTTGAAAGTGTTTTTTACATGTTTCAGTTTAGTAATGGGTTGTCCCTTTGTAGTAAATGTGTAGCATATGTCTGTTCTGTGAACTGCATAGTCTTGTAGGCCTATGTATATTATTGTCAAACAGCTAAACTGTTAGCTATTTGTACCTTTGGTGCGTTCACTGTAACACTGTAAGCTAAAATCTTGATAAGCTGTACGTTGTGTTTTATTTACTATAGGTGAACTTTGAAACTGTAAACACAAAACAGTAGTGTCTGCATTGTTAACTTTTGTGATCAATTCCTTATCTTTCCAAGCAGCGAAACGCGTATAAAATTTTGTCATTTTTTAAAGTTCTTTTTAGATAAGGACGTGATGAACTATCATAACTTACGATTTACTGCTTTCGTTGATATTTGCATAATCTGCCGTTCATATAGAAAGGCATATTATGTAAATACGTTGGCGTTTTTATTATTTTCACTTATCAGATTTATTTGTGGTTGAGATTAGCCACATGATCTTTAAAAGACTGAACGAAACCTAGTCTACGTGATTAACAAGTAGAGCATATCGTAAATATAGTAATAAAAGGTTTGAACAGAGACGAAACTCGCACATTTTTAGAAATTAAAAAGAAAAAACAACATCAGTAAACCTGGCTCGACGGGAATTTCATAGGAATGCTTTCAACACTGTATACTTTAACTTCACTATTTGATGATCGCTTTTTGCAGTAGAGGCTTCATTATACGCAACTATTACAGTAAGTTTCGTTTCATCAGAATGGGAATTATATTTAATAACACTTTTTATCCTCCTCTTTATACGTCTTACAAAAATATTGTGCCTCTTAGATTTTGAAATGACAATGTTAGCGTAAAGAATTATGGGAAAGTGAATGAAAACACTTAAACCATGTCCAAAACTAACAATAGTGTAACGAACTAATGTTGTTTAACATATTTTTGTTTATCTGATAGCATGTTACCTTACATTCTATTTTTGGTGTTTACTATAGGGGTTGTAAAGTATATCTTCTTTTTAAAATGATTGAATTACCTTTTAATAGTTTAAATGAGTTGTATTCTCTTACAAGTTAACAATTCATAATAATGTAATCAATCATACTGACCTTCTTTCTGCTTCTTATCATACCATTCTAGAAATGAAACATGGCTTAAATTTTCATATATTTCAAACATTCGATACCATAACATAACAACTAAGACAGATTGAACCCACTACTTTTCCTTTGTATTATTCCTTAAACGTTCGTTTTTGCCATGATATCTCCTAAAGAAGTTATGTTAGTTATAGTTTATGTTAAGGTAGGCGATCGCACTTGACGATAAAACTAGTACTTTAGGTATTATTTATGTAAGTTTTCATTCCCTCCGATAATCGTTCCCTACACGGCACGATTGTATCATTAAAGACACCAAGGTAGTATTATTAAAACTCTCTAGCAAGCGTCTTCAAGGTTGCCGTTACGAAACGATTTTGTCAAAGATTTAATAGGTACATAATGTTTCAACCACATAGTCATCGGTACCTCATGTATCTCATAAGTCTGTCACTGAGAATAACACTTCAGCACAGTATAACAATCCGTAGCAATACCATGTTTGTCTTTTTTAATATGTGTGTATCATGTGTATCTTTTTGAGATAGTTTCAAATAGACAGTGTATTCAACTGTAGCATATTCTTTTGTAACATTTTCTTTGTCTTTACTTGACTATCTATTCTTTTAAAAGGCTACTGGAATGCCAGAGAAGTTTATGAAATAATAACTTGTAACACCATCACCATTGAACTATGCCTATATTGGTGGAGACATTTTTTCATTAATTTTTGTGCAACGTTTTATCCTCTTTGTTCCTGCTGCTCCTCTTCTGAACATGTCAGCAACTGATGATTATGTACATTACACGGGGTTCAAGAAACATGTAAACATCTAGCTTAATATGCAAAAATGTAGAATGAGCTAATATATATAATCTTGCCATTATCTCTTGTTCATTGTATCAATTGCACTAAGCAAAGCCACATATTAGGTAATTTGCTATTTTTGGTGAACTGCACAGTCATTGGCTGTTATTGCGATGCGATGCAGATGCGTGGAAGAGCCTTGGTAGGAAGAGAAACCCATAGAATTGGCATTGTTTTTGCGCATATTTTCGACACACTTGGTTCAAATTAATCTGTGACTGATATTTTGAATTAGGGATAGATACGAGGTAGAGGCGAAAGAACGTAAACCCGGTAATCTGGCCAAGTTAACCCCAACCCTCTGTATTGGGGTATGTCCTCTATTGGTCATAATTTCTAACCACCTTTTGTGTAGAATTGCAAATATAACCAAATATAACAATATTTTTTTATTTTGTCGGACAATCATATATCAACAATATTGAAATCATTGCAAATAGGTCATCGTTTATTAATAATGGGATTGATTCAAAATTGCTTCCGGACGGAGAAGCAGCTCCAAAAGCTTTTTCAACCAGATTGATCAACGTATTGAAAAATGTTTGTTAGATAACATGTTGATGGTAAGTTGTTTTGTTCAGCTATGCTATTTGGAGATAAAGGTACACAGCATGCTTTCATTTACATTGTCAATATGAATAAGAGAGCTGGAATCTTATAAAAACTACCCAAAATATATTTAACATTTTAGATTATTCCAGATAAATCTGACAATTACCAGCACCGTCATTGCATTCATTAATCAATATTTTAGTCAAAAGTGTACCCAAACTATAAAATTAGATGAAATATTTCTGTTAGACTTCCTACCCAGACCGCAGCAATGGCGTTAGAAGTGATTTTTTATATGTTCCTTTATTATTTGAGATAACGCATAACTTGGCAAGTCAATTAAATACATTGCTTTTAAAAATCTATCAATGCAGAAATAAATTCAAAAAGTTGCTGTCAGCCATGTTGTTTTCTTGGAACAGACATGGACTAATTTTACTATTATGCATCAAATTTAAATAACTATAGCATTGTATCAACTACTTAATAACTTTGTACCAAGTGTATAATAACGAACTCAACTGCAACAAAACGATATGAAATATATTAGCTTTGAATTGATTTTAATTGTTGCTGGTCTTAGGTCTACATTTGTCCAAACAAAAGTTGTTATTACAATTATTTATTACTATTATTTTATAAAAATATTCTGGTGGTCAATCAAAAAGACAATTATAATATCCCGAAGTAAATCCTTTGAAGAACATCTACTCTGATGACATCACTGACCAACTCTGCGATTCTTTTCCTAGAGTGAGAGAATATTACCTCAGTCAACATGGGTTACATTCAACCAACCATGTCTGGAGTTAGTCGCAAGATATTGAGATGAATTTTCATCACACAGAGTGAAATATTTCTTCTCTTCAATATCAGTTTGCAATTTCTGCAGCAGGAACTTGTGTTCTATGGTTTGGCATGATGGAGAGTAAATAGGAAGTATATTTACTGTTTTCCCCCTGAACTTGCCCGTTTCGGTACAACTAAAACTCTCTTGCTCAACTGTGTCTAGATTGACCTGGTAAGCATATGACACTGACCTCACAAAGTGAACGGCCAACCCTGGCCACACGTTCTTCTCGTCTACCACCTAAAGCGTATATTTTAATACATTTCAATGTCTAAATGTGTCTTACGGGATTGGACTTCCATTATTTCCTGTACAGGTACGGGTAACGGATCTTGCCCTGAGGACTGATGGAAAGTTTAGGCTGTGAAGCCTACATAAATGACACAGATTCAATACAAATTTCGAGTTGATTTTCCGTTCATTTATTCTCATCCTTCTCAAATTAGTGTTCATCAAGAGAAGAATATATAAAATGGTTTGAAAGAATACTTTTTCGAAATCAGGGGCGTAGCTAGACTTCTGTTTCCAGGGGATCTAAATGGTTTGCAAGGTGGCAGCTTTGTTTGCTTTTTTTACCAAGGAAATGCATTTCTTCTGAGAATTACGTCTTGGGTATGTAAGGAGGGGTGGAGGCTGACAGGTATCTGGGGTTGAACCAGATTTTTGATGGCAAAGATCTGAATTGCTAGCAAAAGTGTGGTTTAAGTCAGTGTCACGTTTTGACTTTTTGAATTTTCAACTCAGTTAACTTTCTATGTAGCTATTAGATTGCTTTCTGTAACCGGTAATCACTATATATTCACTGATAATTGTTTTGTAGTATGAATCTGAATTATAGGGAGCACCAGTCCGTATCCTCACGATAGGTATCATGTTCCGTTTTCGACATGTTTAGGGCCTTCTATGTTATCTATTGGATTGCTTTCTGTACATGTAATCACCATCTAATCAAATTACACTTGCCCTCGTCTAGTGTTGATAAAGATCCGTCAATGAAACGTAAGAGTGAGAATATTTCCTAGTAGACAGAATGGCAATACTGTACTTGGGTGCCAATATGGAGTTCTAACATTAAAACTCTGACTTGGATAAATCAGCTTAACGTTTGATCATAAACTAGGACAATCCCAAGTAAATGTTACCCTTCCCATTAAATGTCTACGTGAAATCTAAAAATTAGACTGGCTTTTAGAACCGCGTAAGTAAGCGGATTTAAACACCCGGTAGAGTTTTCTTTTGCATGTGTCATCAACGTTATCCATGTAGTAAAATGTAATTTTTATTTGAAGCGATCCAATAATCTTCCACAGAAAAAGATCCGAGGTCCAGTAGACATATTTAAACATTTGCATTTAACGAATCCTTCTATAGCATACTAAAATGGCTCCTTTGGTTTAAGTTGGTTAAAACGATAGGGACGGATTAGGCTGTATTTTGCATTCCGATTTGTGCTACAGCCAATATAGTAAGGAAACAAGCGAGTAGGTTGTAAAACTAACTACATAAATAACTTAGGTATATACCTGAATAAGCATGCAACGTTGTATGTATATCATGAACGACTTTCATTTCATTACTGCTCTAATTAGGATTCACTCATTTAATTACTCAATATTTTATTTTATCGCAGCCTTAAGAGTTGTCGCCTGTACAGTTTTGATGTTCTTAAATATAACAAATCTCGATAAAGTTATTGTTCATTCATACTTAGTAAAGATTCCTAAATCCTATTGGTCCATTCAGGTCAGCTGACCGTGGTTAATCCTGTGAGTAACGCACGGTAAAATTTCGGGGCATCACTTTAATAAATCTTTGGTTATATGTAACCAAAAATGTTTTGTTTTATTATTTTCCCCCCACACAAATGGTAGTGTATGAATGAACGGGGTTAATCAACGGTCTAGCGTGCGTTACTCACATGATTAATGCACTCCCGGTGTTAATGCTATCGCTGGATGCACTCGGGCTCCGCCCTCGTGCATCGCTTGCATTATCCCCCGATCGTGCATTAATCCTGTGAGTAACGCACGCTAGACCGTTGAATAAACCCTTATTTAATTGCATGTTTGGCCATTTGTGTTACAATTAACTTAAATGCAGAAGTTTGGTATCATATAATTGCAAAGACTTTTGTATATTAAACTCGGACCTAAGGTAAACTTTTGAACAAAAGAAAAAAAGACGCTTGTATGTTAGAGATTTTGAAGATAATAACTTGCATGTTGATACCCGTCTTCGTGTAGTTTAAATATATCTCTGAACGAAGACAATACCTACAGAAACTTGGGAATTGTTTAATAGGATGCAGGTGTACGACCGGCCATGTAACAGATGCTCTGCAGTTTTTTTTTTTGTTTTTGTTTTTTTTTTTTTTGGGGGGGGTTATTTTACAGTGGTAAAGGAGAAGAAATTTCATAACACAGGTGCGAATTATCTATACCCCTATTCACTATTAATTAAATCACTATATAAAAACTTTTCGAAACAGAACAGTATCACTGTTCTATTGTAAAGAACTAAGTTGGTTAAAGTAACCAAATATCAAGCGGTGTGAAGAAAGTCAGTTCATTGGAGAAATGAAAGTTCACAAGTAACAAAAATAACATGAAAATCTACACTCAATTAAATTCAACTTCGGACAAATACCAGTCTGTAACTTTACTGTTCATTTACTCTCTACGAAGAATACCTTGAGCGGTGGCTAAAGTCCTTGTCCACTCACTGCTGCAAAGTTCTCCCTTTTAATATCTAGTTTCAAATTCTTTAAACAAGCCCACATAATTTATTCCTGAGACTGTTTTTGGCCTTATAAAGTTTTACGTCTACACACAATGCTCCTTTAATAACTGATTCTGATCATATATGCACCACAAGCGCAAATCGCTAGTATCATTGCATGGGGTCTAGAGGTCCACGGCAGGGCCCCTGTTGGGGTTCAGTATCAGAGACCCGGTGTGGGCCGGGGGTCGAAGCTCCATGATCTCTCGCAATATGAGACAATTTGAACACAGATAATCAGTTTAAAGTGCCCCAAGAAGTGAGGAGAAATGAGCAGCGATCCCTTCCATTTTCTGAATGATCCGTGTGAATCAATTATCAGGATGTTACTTGAATTTATACTAATGTTCGCTGCAGGACCTCGCTATCTAATTGGGAATAGATTGATGTTCTCATTCTAAAATTAACGTGATTATATATATTACGAGTATGTGGTACGTTTTGCCAAACGTTCGACTAATCAACACTTCTACGAGTTGAATGTATATATCTAAATAGTGTAACGAAAATATCACATTCCTTTAAGTCAATTAATAGTGTAACATTATCCTCCTTAGAGTGAGCGTTCCCTCAGTTCTACTCGTCAATAGCGCCCAGAAGTCTGTAATTGTATCTCTCCCAAAATAGGTGTATAGAGCTGTTGCGAGTTGCAGGTGGGGACAGCCAATGACAATCTAACCCCTGTTTGTTCAAAAAACTTTGTCGAATCAGCACCCGAATTTGGAGATGTTTCCCCTTTCTTAGTGGTAGCGTTGATTGTTTAATTCGTTTTTAGCTCACCACGCTCACGAGGTATTCCGAGATTTGCCTCTGATGGAGAGAGAACTGAGAGAACTGCCTATTTTCTGAAGTCGCTACCACTTAACTTGTATATGTGTTCTATCATACCATTATGTGCCTGGCATGACTTCTAGGTTTTATTGTTTGTCTTAGGAAGGTAAAATAGGGTGACGGGGGATATTGTTCGTACAACTAGGAAATTCTAAGAAAACTATCGTTGCGCTACGTGCATTTAAGTAACAAGAAGCGAGGGTGTATTTTTAAGAGGCGTCATATTTGTTGTCACTTTCTATAGGTTTTGAATAATTGTGATCTCGACTTCACCAGGGGGCTCACAAACGTTAGACCATTAGTTTAATGTTGGCGAATGTCTTGTATATATCTTTTATGTTTTCTTAGTCAAAGCAATTAGTGTGAGAGAGTAGTGTCAACCAACGCTAATATTATCCTTCACTTGTACATACATTTACCCACGTACTGGTTCAGTTTGTGATTCGAAAAGAGATGTTTTACTTAGTAATATACAGCGGAGACTATAGAAAGGTTGAAGTTTTTATGCCTGTTTTTGAGTGAGTCCCAACAAAATCTCTTGTATGCCTCCACGAGTTAGCGTAACTGTGTAAGTGCGTAACTGCATGATTGCGTAACTAAAAAAATATTAGTTCAAGCAGCCGGACTTCGGGAGACACTGGTCAACGTTACAATATCATACACCCTGGGATATAAACGATTGCCAATGTAATATAAAGAGAATGCCGTTGCCCACTTCTTCAGTACCCTACTTTTCTAGCAATATGCTCTTCAATGATACTAGAAGCATATATGTATTGAACAACAATTATCAGTAAGTGAAGTCACTTGCGAACATTGTATTTCAGCAGGTTACATGTAACATGACCTTGGATACCATCGTCTGTTATTTGACATGATATGATTGACATTAGGCCAATATGAAATTACTATGTGTGTTGGAACTTAACAAAAGACTGGCTTTCATTGGTAGCTGTGTCGCCACATAGATCGCTGTGCACTTTTCTCTAAGTTCAATTAAACAAAAGACTGGCTTTCATTGGTTGTTGCGTCGTCTCATAGATCGCTGTGCACTGAGGTCTACTGTATGACAAGCATTGTGGGCTGGCGGTCGTACAAACACTGCAGTGTTGAGAGCCTTTTACACAGTGATTTAGTCCAAATAAGCGCCGTCACTACTACTGGGAAGCTGATATTATTTGATTGAAATTCAAGTATTAATTACTCAGTGAAACTACAGTAAGCATAACGGAACCTTGACTTCGATACTGAAAGATGTTTTATAGTGAGTGTATTGCATGCTTAACGTTAGCTAATACGGAACAGTATGCCAGTAGGGTGCCAGTCAGGCTAAGGCTAAGCTGAATGTTACTAACACTCTGAAAGTTACTAACACGATTAAATATGATATTACAGATAAGCCGAACTTATCTAATGCAGGCTAGACCTAATCCTACATGTTAGTCATTGTACACAATATTAACTTCCAAGGACCAGGGGACGGGGAGTGTAGTGTTCAAACAATGCTATATTTTATACCTTCTTGTATCATGTATTTAAACACCTATAGTAATACAAGCAACCCGTCCGATCTTTCACCTACACTCACTTAAGTAAAGCATGACCCCGTAACAACTGTTAGTCATAATAACATTATGAGGGTCAGAGGTTATAATTTCCGGGAAAGTGTTTCTGTGGTCACTTATATTCTGGTGATAGCCTAGTATAGATTACAAGCTGAATAGATTAGAGAGCAACATCTTTTTTTCGAGTTATGTCTTATTTCAATTTTCCTTGGAACATTATATTGACGACGAGTAAAAGTGTGGGTGCTTTGATTAACTCCTATCATGGCGGCTCAAGCAGCGAATCCGTCTTTTCCAGCAATCGACGTATCAGTGGGAAAACATCTAATTGGATCTTGTTGGACGAAGTGGATCGCTTGATTAGAAAACTCTCTAGCAGCATTAGATAACGCAGATTCAACGCGCAAACGAGTCTTCCTACTACAGCCTATCGGAGAGTTTGGGTACGATATTTTTGATACTCTTTCGGATGTTGGCGAGGCTAAGGATACGAGAAGGCAGTCAAAGCCTTGTCTGATCATTTCATTTCGCCAAGCTCGACAACCGTGAAGTTGAGACTATTACACTCGCAGTTAGTATCAACTTGTGACCAGGGAGTTGTTATGGAACAACTCCCTGTTGTGACTTTGCATATGTGGACAATGAAATCAATGCGCATATTGTACAGACATGTGCCAATCACCTGCGTAAATCTGAATTGCGATCACCAATACAACTTAATGAACTTCTGCCAATGGCTGGGGCCATGGAACACTCTGAATCTTGTGCTTCAGGAATAATAAGTACAAACAGGTGCTATTCATGGAAAATTGCCAAAAATCATCACGAGCACTGTTCATGTGCCACAGTTCTCTACCTTGAAGAGCATAGCGACAATGTGGTTACAAGAAGATCCAAGTCTGTGATAATGATAGATAGAGATAGTGAATATTCTGATAAAATCAAAATAATCATAACTGCATACACAGCCAGCGAACCGAAAATATTCAATTATATGAAATTAGATTCAGTTGGTACTTGGTGGTAAGTGTGCTTGGGCTACGGTTTTGATAATGAATTCCATGTAGCCCTATAACTTCAAAATCATAATTTCTTCAAGTTCAGTAGTTCTGTTCAGTAGTTTGTTTCATTTGTTTGTATCAACTGTAAATTGGCAAAATACAGTTACTTCATGAGCGTATGTTATGTGTTGTGCATGCCGTTAGCTATAACAACTGATGTTATTTTGCTGAAATACCAGTCCTACTACAACTATCTTACCCAGCAAAACAGGAGCAATATCCACGGATGACTCTCCCTGTTGGTTTCATCGAGACAAATCGAAGCTTTCCATGGTATATTGTTAATCCGCTGAGAAGGCCTACAATCAGCTTTCAGAAAACAGTACTTGATTTGCTCATTAATGTTATGGTGAAAAACTTTACCCAGCCAACCAGATTCCAGGTAGCTTCTTCTTAGACCGACATTAGTCTTTTACATAGCTCCACATTGTCTACATTACTAAGATAATCCAAGGAAGAGTTGCTATTCATTGAAATTTGCCAATAATCATTAAAGTTGGAATTGCATAGATTAAAAAGTGGGGATTCAATGAACCTATTCATACATTTATACCTGCATGGTACGGTCAGTACTTTTATAACAAGTAATGGGTATCAAATACATTCTTTCAATAACAGGTACATAACATTATTCTAATAGACCATTAATTTTCTGAAGCTATAATGTCAATAACATCACACATTTCTGTGTGGATGCCATAAAATAGAAATCTACAATGTTCTATCATAGGTAACTTGATATAAGGAGTTAAATGTGATTAAAAAGGACCGAATCTAATGCTTGTAACAGAGCCAGGATAATATAATTCTATCTACATTCTTTCTATCTATAATCACATATTAGTCTATGCACAAATTAACCTTTTAACTATTTTAAACAGGTTCACAGAAAGTGAGACGGTAAGAGTAGTAGTATATTTCATGTACATTAAGGAATAAGCACTATATAATATCGAAGATGTGTAGATTATACTGGTCAATGGAAAAAAAAGGATGAAAATCAAAAATTTGATACAAAAGGCATTTCATCGCCTACCACCAGAATAGTACAGGATATGAAACAGGTTTACGAATTTCAGCCTATCCGGAAGTATCTGATCCACTTTTTAATAAACCAATGATGTTATTTGAATGGTGGAGTATGAAGTGGTAATACTGCAAGAAGTATTTGGTATTCCTGGTCACAGTAAAGGTATATTCTTGTTAACACCAACGCAAAGATTGGATAACCAAGGCCAATGTAGAGAAGCTTGCTATCCCTACAGTTAAATATGTGTTACAACTTTATAGGATCAGTAGTCCAAAATTATATGTGGTGAAGCAAGATCCCAAATGAACAACAAATGAAAATTATGATTGCTATGAACAGAAACTAGATAGATAAGTATGAAACTGTCAAGCAAGTTCCACTGCAACCACGTCTACACAGTGGAAAAGAAACAAGAATATCCAGTGGGTGCAGTTGTTAGATCCTTGAACGCAACAGGTAAGGTATATATACTCAGGCAGAGAAGTAACCGATCCGATATGGTATATGAAAATCCTTTTGAGTTGTTCCTTATGATACAGACTTATCTCACAAATGTTCGTCTTTAAGAACTACACGGTATTTCACAGTATGTTGTTTTTCCAACCAGATATTTCCCTTATATATTAAGAATAACATATCTTTCATTAAAAATTAATTGGGGACAGTTGCAAACATAAACATGCCTGCATTGTTCTCATTTCATACTAAAAAGTATCATTATCTTTACATTTTATTTTATTTTTCAGAATGTACCATTTAACTTCTCAGTTTATAAACATATTTATGGGAAGAACTCCCAGACAACCGAAATGGGAGTCGGCTTCACGGACTACATGGGAACACCCTCCTTCATAACATAATGTACTCGCTTCTGGACCTTGCATATATAGGTTCAGCACCTACCTAATTATTGGGGGGATTCATGAATAGTGTCCATCACCTTTGAAATATTGTGCACAACACATTGTGAAGGTTGGTTACAGTATGCAACAATCCTCAAGTAGGAATCTGACCATATTAGCATATTCATTAACGATACCCTAAACATAACTTGTGTTCAGAAAACGTTAACATGCCACGGACTGCCTTAACGTGTGAACCTCAAGGTAACCGTAATAAATATTTGTTTTAAATTTGACTGAATTTGCGTCAATTGAGTCATATTATAAACAATCAAATTCCGTTTTTTTTTTATTATTTATTCTTAAGTAGTACAGCTGCCAACGCAGAAAGCACTGACACTGAACAAGATGGAATACATGACAAGATTCTTTACAACTGCCGGCCTTCTTTGCTTCTGTTTAGCAACGGGTGTATCCACTGATGCTACGTCATATGTTGCTCCTCAAAGTTCTCAGGTAGGAAGCAACCTGTCACCTTCAAATGAAATCAAGATCGTTGATGAGAATACTCATGGCTGGACAAAGGGTAAATATCTTATCAGAAATAAATGATCATGAAATCTTGGTGTCATCAATACTTGAATAACTATCTACCATCTTTTCACTAAACCAGCTTCAACACTACAATCGCAGTAACTTCTACACCAGGTTTCCATAACGGAAGGATGAGGGTGAGGATGGATGATAACCGGGTGAAAGTAAAAGTGTCATTTTTCCAAACTACCTTTCAATATAGAACAATTCATAATACCGTATATTGGAGAGGTTTTCTGGACTGGTACGGTCTGTATAGCAAAAGACTGTAATACATTACAAGTAATGCCTTTCTTCTCCCTAGTATAAAATATTATGGTTCAGTCTATCTCAGCATAGTCATCCACATAAAGTCCAAATCCTAGTCGGAGACAAATCCGAATCCGTAAGCGAGTCGGGACGATAATATCGGTATAACCAGTTACCCACCCCTGAACTCCTACGCATCCTGCTCTCTCTACATCATAACTGTTTGTACGTGCGAATTTATGTGTGCGTCTGTGACACTTGCTTGGATCCGCGATAACTCAACAACGGAGTGACGGATATGTGTCATTCTTGTTATATAGACGTACTATAGTAAGTAGGTGTGCTTTTGGCGCTGACCTTATGAATATTAATTTGGTTATGTGGTCAAACGTAAACATATTTACATTGCAATAAGTCCGCACCCTTTAATTGTATCCAGACTTGGAATACAGTTGTTGGTTAACACTTGGTACATGTTGGTATAATATGATATTGGTTGAAGACATACAACACTTTAAGATGTCATTAAGCAAGGAATAATATTGACCGTTGGGCTCGTTATTCCTAACCGAAGGCAAAGAGAATACATACACTGATGTTGGCTTAGGTTTGTATGCGTGTTTGTGTAGATACGTGTACATGTTGAGGCCTTTCAAATGATGGCAGGGGACTAAAGAGATTCCTGTCACCAGTTGTCGAACAATAGAGAAAAATAGTCATCGGTTGCCGGACAAAGTGTTAGAATAAAGGGAAATGTCATCTGTTTTAGCTGGCACCATATAAAACAATAGTGTAATCCACGGAGTTACATATCTCACCAAACTGTTAATTTATAATTGCTTATGGACTACTGAAGTGACAAAGGGACTTTGAGATGATAAATCACAAAGCCTAGCATATACACTGTAGTCTATGTGCTACCGCTGATACTACCTCACTTGTCGCATATACTAAAAGCTAAATGTTTAAATAGCACAAGAATGTAAATCTGGAACAATATTAGAACGAATGCCGTTGTACTTTACACGTGTCTGAATGTATCATGTGACTGTAGGTTCAGCATCGCCCTTGGCCTATACTTACTAAGTTGGTGATATTACATCTTAGCTAGTAGATGACCAAGGTGACTTGCATATCATAGCCATAATATAATTTTTCTATGATAACATTTAATTGATAGCTAATTTGTCAAATAAATAAATGTAGATGTACAAGGTAAAAAATTAAAGGTTAATGTGTATGCTAGTCAAACATGAAGAAAACATGGAGCTGTACTATACCAATACCATCCCTTGACTCTACAAACAGTATAGGAACTTACGATAAAACAAGTTATAATCAAAGTTTTTCAATCAGTTGAAAATATTACAATTGAATATTAAGAGCCCTAGAAGTATGAATGTCAATACAATCTTCTGCGGGAACGGTTTGTATGGAATGTGTCCGAATATAACAACATTACTGTATGTTTGTTGGTGTGTTTGTCTCATTCACTAAGATTCAAAATGACCCCTTCTGTTGGAGATGGTACATACCCCCAAATATATTCTGTATTGAAATGTTTGTATATTTTATTAAAAAATCTCAATTATCATTATTAATTCATGGATTCTAGCCATTATGTGTATTTGTGATCTTCCCTCGAAGAGTGTAAGTCTGGTCACTTTACCCGCATGATACACCGTTAATGTAACCAAAATATGGATATGACATATCTACAACACCCACTCCTCCTCCCCACAGACTAGAGTTAATTGTATATTTGATAGTTTAAACTTCTAGTAAATTTGTAACTTGACATAGTCTACGCTTGTGCTATAACTAGATCTTCCCTTGACTAACCACATTCATGTGTTCGCATGTTTGTAAGCGATTTTCATGCGATTCACGGACTTCTAAACGTAAAAGGCTACTCCCAATTTACATACCTCACCAACTCACCCCCCCCCCTCCCTTCTTGAAAATTAAAGAAATAAAATAGAAAATGCTGATGTAAGGATTCAAGGAATAAACACATCAAAAGCTCAAGTATGTAGCGTAGTATGCAGACAGACATATACCGAAGCGGTCCCGTTGACGAGAACACTCGGATAAGTTTGATTATTTTCATAAAACGTAGAGTAGCATAGACACGGGCTTGAATGTAAAAACAGTAAAAAAACTGACACTTTGAAGCATTAAGCAATGTTTATAGGTTAGCGCAAGGAGATTATTTCAGAAAGAAACGATGCATGCTGTGCGTATTTTTTATCTTATTACTCCCACATCGAACTGTGGCTTTACGTTGTATAATCATTTGTTCTCATGTTTCCTTATCATCTGTTCTCTCCTGTCCTCTTTAGTACACTGAATATATTACCTACTCAACACTTTGAAGGAATCAAGGATACATTCCATAATTCTTGTTGCTGGTGGCATATGGCCATGGGCGGCGATCCGAACTTCCGAGTGGGGGGATATGACCTTGTTGACTATCTAAGCGTAGCGCCACATGTTGGCGCGAAGCGTGCAAGAAAATTTTGGGATTTACAAACCCTCTAGATGGCCGAAAACGGCACTTCCCGAGGTTTCCAAGCGGTATATACCCAACTTTAAAATAGGGATATCATGTCCGAAATATCTCATAATCAGGATCCAAAATACTTTTTTTTTAATTTCGGGTGTTATTTTGGGAAAATTGCCCCGATCAATCTTGTTTCAGGCGCTACGTTAGAATGTTCGAGAGCTCTTTTATATTATTCGATGAAGAAAATAGCCTCATGCAGGCTATTACAGGCCTATACACATGCAATACACAATTACACATAGTTACATTCCGTTTGCTTTTTAGCTAAGGAAAACCTGATGAGTTGAACTTAGGGAATAACGCGACGACCTAGCAAATGTAGACTAACTTGGCCAGGCAGTACGATGGTAGAGTGCTCGCCTGCGGTGACAATTGGAGGAGGCCTGGTTCAAATTTCGGTATCAACATCTGATACCAAAACTTCACTCCACTCCTTTCTCTATGAAAACTAATAAATTAATATAGGAGAGGCTAAGTCTCCATCCCCGAGTTCCGTTGCCATTTGCCAGGAGAGAAAAGTGTTTGCAATCTCTGCAAGTGGACAGCTGTACTCACGTTGGTTGGATGGGGACATTAAATGACAGTCCTGGAAGTAGGATTTTGACCCGCCTGCCTGAAAACATCTCACTTTGCGCCTGGGGGTCTATAGAGTTCAGAGGTTGAACCTGCCCATTGAAAATATCTGTGTAATGTGTCTTAGGTGCATAGTAATACTATGTTAGGTATTCACTACGACTATTCACTGACAACAGCATACGTTTGGGAATAATTATTTCCGCATTACAGCTAAATTTCAGATTGCCAGACAAAATACCATATTATAAGTTTTAGGCGTTTACTCATCATGCTAAGCTGCGATCACGAATGGACTTAATTAAAGATAAGATAGTGATGAGAAAACCATTCAATGTAAAAAGTACCTTGTTTTGAAAGTATATCCCAGGTTAGTCGATAAAATTCTGTTGGGGCGAACACTTTCGCCCTGCTGTCCTGGCATCCATACTGCTCGCTAGGTAGCGATTGCTAGGGCATCCAGGTGAAACGTGTATTGGCGTTATTGATCTCAAGCATTACATTCGTCCAAAAACGACTCGGCGTGTTTGAAAATTAGACACAAATTCTTTGGCAATGTCCAGTGGGTTTATTTCCATAAGAAGATCAGAGTGAACGGCGCACACCATGAGGCTGTTTAGACGCGTCTGACCTATTTTGCTGCGGAGCCACGTCTTTATTCTAAGAAGGGCACTGAAGGAGCGTTCCGCCGTACAACTGCTGGCAGGCGACACCAGAAGAAGGCGTAGAAGTTGTTCAACCGCAGGAAACATCTGCCGCATCTGAGGGCTCATGTCACGCATGGTTTTGTGAATTCCCTCTATGGTGGTCTCACTCGTAGGGCCATTGAACTTATAGGGCCAATGAAACCTACAGTCAACTATTCTTGCTTTATAAAGACGCTTTATTTGAAAAGATCGCACTGCGTTTATGGTAGGCGAGAAATGAAGCTAAAAAGAGCCGTACATTCACGATGATGCACAAATGTAGGCATGGAAATATTCTTATCCCTGTCATTTGGTGGGGGATATGGTGTATTACATCCCCTCCACCCATTTTCATGGGGGGATATATCCCCCTCCATCCCCCCCCCCCAGGATCACCGCCCATATGCTACACTAATGGTGAATTGCACCCATGTATTCTGTATTTCAAAATTTGTAGCAAGTAACATTACGAGTAGTATTAACATTATAAGAACACACAATAAGTAACTATTCCCCTGAACTAAGCGTGTTACGTCTGCTACTTATGGCAATGTCTGTCAATTTAAACGACCGAAAAATATATATTACCGTATGAAAGGTAAGAAGCGTGGTTAATATCCTTTATTTTTCTCTCCCGTCTTGAATTTAAAACTAAACCTTCAATTGATTTTCATTCTTTCTATAGGAGACAATGGAACGAGCATCAGTGTTGTGAAGAGATACTTACGATGGAAGTCAAATCAAATACAGCCAACGTCTGGAAAGCCTTTACTGTGAAATACTTCCAGCCTCATGAAAACTCTGAAATAATAAATGATAACGAGAATTTCACTGGGTTTACACTTTACAGGAGAAACGGAAAAGATATAATAGAAAACACTGGTATCTTCCACTTTGTCAAGACTGCGCACGCTTACAAAAACAGGAAAGCATGCAACAGAACATCTCTCCATACAGGTGCATATTACCACATATATAAGAAGTGTCCCGAGAAACATAAGCCATTGGTAGTATCTGGACACTGCTATTTACAAGGAGGGAGATTGGGCTTTAACTCGTATACCTTTAACAGCATCCAGATCTATTCAGATGACAGTTATTATGACAAGAAACATAACGGTAAGAACATGAGCAACATCGAAAAGAAATATTTTCAAAAATGCTTAAATGACTGGAAAAATGCTGAGTATAGTCAAGATTATCGGTGTAAAGTATTGGGTTCATTTGAAGTAGTTAATGTTGATCGAGCCGAGCGAAATGCAATTACAAATAATGAAAATCTATCTACGTGCCTAAGCTGTGAAGACGACTGCAATCCGGGGAGTTCCCACCAGATTATAAGTTCGCTCATTCTCGTTATTACTTCATCTATCATCGCATCAACAATTTAAGAAATCCTCAACCAGGGAACCATGTTCCAAAGATTTATCTTAAAGTCAAACCGAATTTCGAGATCTCCTTAAAAAAATGAACTTGAAGAGATAAGTAAGTTAAAAGAGATTAATCGATATCATTTATTCATACTGATATCCCGCTTGTTGGAAGATGTGATCGAAAAACAAGACTGTGACAATTTCAGGCTGGCCTTCCCTATGTCCGATGTAAAGTCTGCATCACTTTTCTACCAGCGCATTCTCAGTGTTCTTATTAAAATATGCGTATATTGTCTTTGTTTGCAAAACTTACCTGAGCAAAATTTTTGATGTCGTGTTGTGTGTGTTTTTTTTAGTACGGTACATCCTCTGCATCATAACATTTAAAATACGTTAGTGAGAGCAGTTACAACATGTCTATTCAAAACTCACTCTTTGCACAGTACATATTATTTATGTCAAATTGTGTTTCATGTAAAACAAATAACATTTGTCCAATGAAAGGAGCTTTAATACTTTGTTCGTTAATGACAAAGACTTACACAGCACAGGCTGGTTCTAATATGGACTTCATACTAGCGTAGTGACTGTTTACATAGGGAGGCTTGATTAAGCCGTGACGCTATTATGAATTATTAAAATCGCTTTTGTGCATGTCTATGTAGCGATTTTCAAAACTGAAAACTTGTATGATAAAGAAAACGAATGACGTTAATTCAACCTTTATTTGTAATGTTACTCAGAAGACTTTCTTTACTTCTTGATGTATTTCGAACAAATGCATGATTGATTTTTAGCTATATTTCCATATGCACAGTTGCATATTTTTCACGTCATTTGGTTATTCGACAACTTTTTGTATATTCAATTTTATCATATGTAAAATAGTGCCATTTATGCCCCTTTACAAATTCGTGAATCAAATTCTTCTTACCAGAGATCACAAACGTGTTAGAGGAATAGAGGATAGGTTAAACCATGGGTTAACAAGGTTAGCTTAGTTTACATTAAGAATTATATTGCGATTGTTTAAACTAACTTATGAATAAACTGTCTATAAAATCACAGACCTAACTAATATCATAAACAAATTGAATTTAGATATTTATTATTTTTATGACATAGCCAAATGAAAGAACTTGTGTGGATAATTTCTTGAAACGAAAATTTCACGGCAATCACTTTGTTTCTTTCATCGTTCCTTGCCGAAAGTAAAAGGAAGATTTTCATTAGTGATGCCGTGTATGTGTGGGCGTTTTTCGATGTGTTTTACATTCAACATGACTCGCACCATATGGATTCAAATATCCATATTGTTTTCCTTGAAGTTTAGAGGACATTTTAGGTCAAAAGCGGTCAAAATATAACCTTTTTTTAGCACGATAACTCATACTTTGTGCTTTAGTAAGCCTTTTCGAATACAAGATCCATGTCGTGTTTGCGAATGTCACAGGTCAATGGAGATTACGAGACGTCAAAGTTTGACAATCTTGTAAACATGTTAACTAAAAAATAAGCTTAGATGAACTTCACACATGGTAATGTAGATGTACCTTATTGAGTACAGGTCCCTAATCTTCTCTGTGGAGGTCAAATATCATTTGAGATCACCATAGGTCAAAGTCTGAAAACGTTTTAAACACGATAAATCAATTAATATAAATTTGATAAAGTTCATACCTGGTATGTAGATGAATATTACATAGAACATGAACATATTGGTTTATGATGAGTGTCACTTGAGGACGAGGTATATCCCTTAAAAAAACTCTTTTATCACAATAGCTTCAAGATTAAACTTGGATGAAGTTCACATTTTGTACATAGATCCAACTTATGAAGCATAACAACTATATGTGCAAAGCTTTAATTATACTTTCATAAAGTTTCATTAGTTTCAAAGTTTCAAATAGTTTCATATTTCCATATATTAATGTGGCAATGAATGGCTTTGCTTGTTGGCTTCCTGGCTCAGTTACAGGTAATGTGCAAACGTTTGGTGATTCTTAGCAGCTGAATAAAACTAGAATGCAATGTTATGCAATGTAATGTAATATAGTGCACTGTAGTGTAATTGTCACCAAACAGAACCACAATACGCACATGTAACATTTTATATAATGTACATGCTCAATAGATTTCCGCGGGCTTAGCTATGTCAAATTCAAGCTAATATACACTTAAAAGGTTTATATTCGTTAATAAGCGATGTACATCCATTATTATTAATGATTGTTGTTTATGTTTTTTACTTGATAAGTTTTGTACGTGTAAAGTTACTATTTGCTTATCGTAAGTTGCTGCTTATGCTAAACGTATAGTGAATTTCATGACATACGTTATATATGAAAAACAATGATAATTGGGGTATCAAATATAATTACTATATACAGCATACACCAATATGTGCATTGTTTTTAATGAACGTTATTTGTTTTATTTGCTTGTTGTTTTGTGTGTGTTCAGGCTCTCGCGTGTCGTTTCTTTAAACTTGCAATTGACGTGATATTATTCCAGTGAAACAGTGTAGAATCTTCTCACGAGTCATTTCACCCGGGGGTCCTTTTCCCCAGGTTCTCAATTATGCGTAAATAGTCGATCATGATTGGTCGGAAAAGTTACGTCATCACCATAGAACCTACACTTCGAGGTTACCAAAATGTCTGCATATATTCGTTATAACGTAGATATACTCGTCCTATATGTACGGTGTTGATTCAACAGTTCTCTCTATATATGATTTACCCCAATGGAGAAACATATCATTCAACAGAAAAGTTGTGTAAATTCAGCCTTGATTATTCGAGTATCATTTTCCAAGTTTTGAACAAGAACTAACTAGAGTCCTAATCTAGTCGCGCAAATCACTTACTTATTGTACCGATTCAAACTATTGCTACTGTGATGTTTTGGGTATATTCATTCAAGACTCGTAAACTCGCGTCGTGAAGTTGATTGTAGTGTACCCATTCCACGAAATGAATTC
>KN886256.1:6896-23520 GCA_000934455.1 Apostichopus parvimensis
ATCCTTATAAACCACTAGACTTATCAGCTTAATCAGTTATTTTGAATATTTCATGCTTTTCTTTCACATTATTAATTATTTATTTTTAATGTACATGCTGTGTTTTTTTTGTTTTGCAGGAAGCCAAAAGCAACGATGATGATTGCTGGCAGACAGATTGTCCAACTACAGTGGAAGATTATGATGAGATATGTGTAAGTATTTCAGGATATATTTTTTTCCCTCCCCCAGTTTCTACGATGCCCCGTGGATTGTCAGCGACATCACATAGCTATCACTTAAAGCACTCTTGAGGGATTTACGTCGATTCAAGATCGAATCACGCTCGGAGGCATACAGAAAGAGCATTGACAACTTCAAACATGGACTTTATTATTTTTCAGCTCAATTTAAAGCCTCACAGCTTCACTAATAATACAAAGAGACAAACACAACACTAAACGTTGACATATTCACACAAAACAACCTAACTTACATATTAAGCTAATTTATGCACCATCCAGGAATTCAGTCTGTTCTTTGAGAATCATGTAATTCAGAGGACATGTTACCGAGCATTGGCAAATATAACAAAGAATATTACAGTTCAACGACAGGAATATCTTCAATGTCGGTGAAAACTTGAAGACATCCAGAGAAGAGCAGATAGCTATAGGCTTACACTGTTATACTTCTTGTGCGTATGTGTGTGTATGTCTGCATGTTAATTATTTAGTTCTTGTATTGAGTGCAGTTGTAATGTCATGTTATTATTACAACATTTACAAACTAAAAAATTGAAGACATAATCCAGAGGAGAGCAGATAGCTATAGGCCTACATTGTTATACTTCTTGTGCGTATGTGTGTGTATGTCTGCATGTTAATTATTTAGTTCTTGTATTAAGTGCAGTTATAATGTCATGTTATTATTACAACATTTACAAACTAAAAAATTGAAGACATAATCCAGAGGAGAGACAACAGTTTTACATTGTTATACCTTTAAAACTTTCTGTAGAAATAAGGCACCAGGCAGATACTAGCCATATTGTGTGTATGTGGGTGCGTGCGTGTCTATGTGTCTGTGTGTCTGCATGCTTCATTATTTAGCTCTCATGTTATAACTGCAGTTATGTTATTATTACAACATTTTCAAAATGTAGACATATATAGTTTATGTTAATATTTAATCAATATTTCTCACATTAAAAAAAGTAGGACAAACTAAAACTTGTTGGGTAAATGATTTTCAGGGGTAAACCTTGAAAAGACATTCATCAAAGACAGGTTTTGTTTGTCTTTTTAATATGTTCAAGTTACAGCATATATCTCTCCTGAGCAACCTCTGAAGAGACTCTCATCGGAGTAATTTGTATTAGTTCTGAAGTTCAACAGCATTTCTATGTTTTTCTTTTCTTTTTCTCTGTTTCGTTCTTCTTTATCTTCCTCTTGAACTTTTCAAAAGTGCCATACAAGTCTTCTTCATGGTGATAAATTGCTTTTTTAATGGTCGTCTGTTGTTAAAGGAATCATACCAAAATGTTTAAAGAGGCGCGTCCTCGTGTTAGTTTGGTTTTGTCAGGAGATGATGCGAGTACAGCAATTCAAGTTACGTGAGTGTTTAGTAAACATGAATCACACTGAAAACGAGATCGAGAGAGAAGGATACTAAGTAATAGATTAGTTTGAACTGTTATACTGTCTGACCCATTAAAACATGCATGTAAGAACTATCTTACCTACAAATGAATGGTTGAAGCCAATGAACTGTCTGACCTACTCAACTATTATGTTTTTTTAAACCGTTTTTGCCATCTGACATAGTAACCTAGATGTAAGGACTATCCTACATTTAACTGAATATTGGAAGCCATTAATTACTACTGATTAACGTACTCAACTATGTATGCACTATCTTACAATTTTGTTACAAATAATTTTACCATCTTACCTAGTAACCTAGATGTTAGGACTATTGTACATTTAACTGAATATTTGAAACCATTAATTACTACTGATTAATATACTCAACCATATATGGACTATCTATCTATTATGGTTCAAACCATTTTGCCATTTGACCTAGTAACCATGTTATGACTATCCCACATTTAACTGAACATTTGAAGCCAATAATTATTACTTATTAACATACTCAACCATGTATGGACAACTTTCTATTATGGTTTAAACCATTTTGCCATTTGATTTAGTAAGGCTAGTATCCCAAGTAAACATATATCTTTAAACCTATAAGGGAATATTTTAATCAGATATTGTACTCTGTGACCTATTAGCTACATGTAAGGAATGTCTCTTAGCTACAGTTAATGTTTTAAACCATTGTCTGACCTATTCAACTATGTAACAACTATATCTTATCTATGAAATGTTTCAAAACATTATACTGTCTGACCTAGTTACCTAGCACTATTATCATTAGATCATACAAATGAACATTTTACACAATTTTGCCATGGCCATATCTGACCCTATATACTGGTTTTTATACATAAAAGAAGGCTGATTGAACACACAGGATCAACTTTATGCCCAAACTTAAACACTGAAAAGCAATGACTGTATCTGTTAATGAGACTGTCATATTTGAAGTTTATTAAAATCCAGTATAAAGAAACAAAATGCATATAAAAAACATCAAGCATATCAAATGTATCAAATATATCAACTGTATCAAATAAATCAAATGTTAACAAATATTTAAATATAAAACATTAATATACAAAATGTCAACTCAATTTGCATTAAACTTGAAAGTTTTATTTCACCAATGAAGAGTGTCTAAGAATAAGTTTAATCCTATATAGAGAGAGTGAGAGGTGGAGAGAGCAAGAGAGAGCTATTAGGTGAGCCATTGAGTGCTATTAAAGCCATGATTTGTGAGTTAAGCTACAGTTTTATATTCACCTTACCCTGCTTAATTGAGATACTCGTTTGATAAATACACAACACCTCGTGCAGGTCATTAACGATCCCTGATTTATACCCGAGTGTGGCTTTTAGGCTGTTTGCTTTCTATTATAGACTCCAATTAGATCTATTTAAGAAAGTTACATATTTAACAGCTTTTATTGACAGCATACATGAGTGGCTGCAGTGTATGAAATTCAAGTTATGTGTCACCATGGAAGGTGCATTGACTCCAAGGTGCCACATAAATGCTTAAACTGAATATGCTAAATAACATCCAAGTAATGGTAACTAATATCGATTTAAGCACCGTGTCAAAAAGGAATAAGCTGCTAGCACCTGCCAAATCCTGGTCAGCTAGGAAATGAAAGACTTTAATCAAACAATTGGGATTATCTCTGCAGTGTATATACAATAGTGTGAAACTGCATGTATATCACAATAGAACATCTTTTGATGTCCTATAGGCCTACACTCTGACTGTACATAGAATACTGCAGCCCACCTCAGCATCCTATGTTATTGGCATTGGTAGCTTAATCAGTAGTAAATTTCATTGAATTCACAATTAACAAAATGGTGATCTGTCTTTCAGTAATTACTTAGTGGTGGCTGTGATTGTTTTGTAACATTACTTTTATGTATACTGTAGTAGGTAAGTTAGTTAATTGCACCCTGTAAATAAAGTATATTTACAGGCAAAAATATGCATGTCGCATTAATGTCTACACAATTAGCTATAGTTTGTGTGAGGCAGTACATTATTCTAATGTTGGGGCTGTTTGGAACTGGAAGAAAGACAAAAACAAAAGCAAATGTAGTGAGATGAATCCTATAATTATGAAAATGCGTAAAGGTAGTCAGTAAAGGCCCCAAATTATAGCACGCTATAATTGCTAGAAGTTTTCTAAAAGTAATTTCCTCAAGGTCTTTTCTCTCCAAATTGTTCTCAGACATTTTTAATGAACACACAAGATTACTGAATGTCCCAGTGTGGAATATTTCCTTGAAGGTTTTAATAAAAACAGTTTAAGAATTTTGACCAAAGGTGACCATATTGGAATGTCTAGCATATTTGGGGCCAATACAGCATACCTTTAACCACTGTCCATTGGACAATAACTTGGCCTTATACAAACTCTCATAACATGAGCATAGAAGGGTAGAAGGTCCCTTCAGACCTACTCCTCTCTCCCCCCCCCCAACCCCACCTGTCCCCTTCATCGATCTCCTACAACCACATTCTGGGCTCAGCACTGTTAATATTTATCATCGTAATTGTTTGTCTCTGAGTCCCCATAAACAATATTATACAATCAACCCTGTATGGTACGTTAATCGATTGATTGGTTAATTTCACAATTTCAACTTGTGTGTTTTTTTGTTAGTATGTTGTTTTTGTTGTTTTTTTCTTTTCTCTGTTTCTTTTTGTCTAATTCAAATTAAAGTTTGGTTCGATGTGTATATAGGCTATATATGAATTCACTCACCAAACTCATCCTCATCGTGCACCTGACGTCGTAGGTACTTTACTTTCAGATTTAATGGTATACCCCCCTCTGCAACCAACTCCAGGAGCAGCTTTTCGATATAAAAGCAGCCTCAAATAAATTTCATAAAAAAAGGAGGATTCTTGAAAACAATTTTATTTCTCTTCAGAAATAAAAGGGCCTTCCACTGCTGAATACATGCCACGACCTCCATCGATCAATTTGACAATATCCTTAAGGAACAGAACAAAAAGTTTTAATCTAGTCTCAACAGCTGTTGAGCACTTTTAATTTTAAATAAAGACAAATGCCAGAACGAGGTAGTCAAATATTTGGGGGCCGGGGAAAGAGGGAGCACGTTTGATGTGTGCATACATGTATTCCGACATATTCAGAACATTGTGTGTGTTAACTGCAGGTATTAGCAAATACTCGGGCGCCATGGAAACCACTGCCTCTCTGACAGTGAGTAAGCAGGAAATTAAAGTCCTTTCAGTCCAACACATGTCTGCATTGCCTTTGTTAAGAGGTAATTTCAAGCAACTTCCTTAAATGAGGGTATTCTCCATCTTAGCCTCATTTCTTTGGCCAAGTTTTTGGAAAGGTAGAATTATAGACTGCAAGGAATTTTTTTCTGGAACAAACATGGCCGCTGGACATTCATGGGTAATTTGGAAGTTGAAACATTTTACAATTGGAAAGTTGTTTATCAATGTTTTAATTTTCCTTATAGTTGCTTTTCAGTTCATAAACAAACTTACTTTTGTATCTACAGAAGTCTGTTAGTAATTAAGTTCAAAATCATACATAAGTTTCAATACACCAATAGGGTCAATTTGAGCAGTAAAATTCAGGTATGTTGTGAAGCTAAGATTCTGGAACATTTTCAAACGATTAAAATGTTCCTTTCGGATCTCTGTCCCCTCCTCCTTGCCCAATCTTCCTCGTCTTCATTTCCACATCTCCCTTCCACCCTCCCCTTCCCCCAAATCTCCCTTCTACCCCCTCCCCTGCCCTGTTACTGCCTTACTATCTTAATTCAGTCTCTTGAACTATGTACTTTGATAAACACCTGTCAGAATGCATAGAAGCTATACAGGAAGTGAACATACATTGCTCAATCATACTAATCATCTGTTGCGTGGGCTTGCCATTTTTATTAAAGGAGCATATTCTGTTTTAGTGTCACCCCAAAGTTCAAAACTTAATTGCATAAAATTTACGATATAAACAAGGAAAACACTAAAACCATCATTAGTTTACAGAAAATCCAAGCTCAAAGAGGGCAATGACTGACTATGGTATAACGTGTTGTCAATCACGAATCGGACATGATAGAAAATACCCACACTCTGATTGGTCAATTTGTGAACAACACATTAAATTGAAATTTTGAAAAGCAAAAGTCTCAGAACATACCATGGATTAAATCGAAGGCCTAATGCATTAGGACTATAGCGTAAGTCTAAGCTTTTATTTAGGGTATTTATACGCTTGCTAATTTTGCCATGATTTATTCATTTCACGAATGTCTAAGACACCAACTAACTTTACTGGTTAGAAATACACTAATAGTACATACGTTCTGCAAATAATATACAGTCTATGATTTGTCCCTGTTAGGCTAGCGTGCTCGTTCGTGTTTATGAAAGCTTCAATACGCATACTGAATATATGTTTATGTCTACCAAGAGCTTATTTATCTTCTTTTTGGAGGGTTTGATTGGTAGTGTGGATTGTTACCTGTGAAGAAAATTGCAGAAACGCGCCACTCAGTCACATCTAGTAGTACATCAATGTACGTATAAAATGAGCAAAACAGGTGGTTTGGTATTTCTCCGACACCACATGATACAGAAGATTTGATTGGTTAATTTAAAATAAGAATAAAAATGGTGTGTTGTGCATGCATAACTATTTGGACCAACAAAATTTGGCAATCGATCGTTACGAATAGGTTAATTACTCGTTAATTAGGGTTCGCCTAGTACAAATTCCATCACAGTAATCTCTCTTTCATCAATCGCTAGTCGCTGATATGTAAATGAATGTGACAATGGAATGCTAAAAAATTCCAGAGAAACACAATATAGATCTTTAACTTCATCAAAATGAAGGTACTTCAATGATCGTGCTCTTGCAAAATTCCCATCAAAAGTTTCACTAAGCTTGCCCAAGGGCCATATGTTGGCACTGTCATCTGTGAATTACGACCCTTCTAATGTAGTCTTGAGGACAGCTGCCAAGTCCTTGTACTTTCAAAAAGTACCTACACAAGTAAATACTAAATAATAATGTCCTGAATCGACACGTTGCTATCTTCAGGTCTTTCATTAGTGCAATAATATTGTGTACTTTTGATTCAAGAATTACATTTATTTTGAAGGATTTATAATAGTACTATAATTGTAGATTCATGCACGCTTACTTTGAAGACTATACTTATTAAATTATGGTTTATATCCTGGGGGCAAACTTAACTATAGCTCATGTACTTTTGTGAGTAGCAGCAGTTTCAAAAAGGGAGAGGGGAAGGGCAGGGGGAGGGCAAAGGGAGTTGGGGAGTTGACATTTACTACCTTGAACAGATAGACCATATAAATACATTTCAAAAATACCTTTTTCATCAGCATTGTCCCGCCCCCCCCCCCACTTCCTCCAAATTTGCTAGAAAAATCCAAGAATGGTCACTGATGCTCAGACTTCAACAAGCATTTTACTGTCATCCTCAAAGCAATTGAACGCACTGAGGGATTTAATGGTCTAAATTGAACTCACCCCAATGAATTTCTCAGAATCATTTTGAGAGTCAGAAATTTGGGGGCAATATTGATAACCAGCTGTAAGTGCTGTTAAAAAGTCTAAGTGATATTATTTAAACCAATTGGCACTTAATGTGCAAATTAGGATTGAAAAATTCTCCAGCAACATGAAGGAAAAAGCTATGGGTGTATATATCTCTGTCAAATCACTGGTTGAGAATAATTTAGGCTTTGAAGTAGGTCTGCCTACAGTGGCGGAGCTAGGGGTATTGATCAGGGGGTCGAGAATGGTCTGTAGGGGCACTTTCATCACTATCTAAGCGGAGCGCCACCACAGGTTGGCGCGCAAATTACAGAAATTTTTTGAGTAAAGATACTCCCTAGATCGCCGGAAATGGCCCTTTTCGGGCCGTGCTAATTTGCAGATAAACGAAGAATAAATAGGTGTCATTCGCCATTTTGTCAGAAAATTACACCAACAAAACTTGACAAATGTCAATAGGTAGATGACAGCGCAATAAAAAAGTCAATACTCGCGAATAAGTAAAAAGTGGTTAAAAGCTGAAAAGGGCGCCAGCAGTCCAGTTGAGTCCGTCAGGGGGGGCATCCGCCCCCCCTGACTGTATGGATGCTCCGCCACTGTCTGCCTAGGTAACAGTCATGGTGATGTTAGGACAATATGTTTATGAGCCCTTATGTTAGCAGAAATTTGAAAAGTAACCAGCTAGATGCTACAAAAACTATATATAAATATGTAATAAACCCCGATCCCTTCACCCCCCCCTCCCCCATCCCTTCATCTATGAACTATTTTTACCCATCACAAGCGGACGTGATTTTAATAAGTTAAAGATTGCATTTATCTTGCATTCATTGCCTTTGTTCAAATCTTTCTTATTTTGGTTTCGGAGAGCCTGGGGAGGGGAGCCTCAGAGCAAGCAGAGGAGTAAAAGTCAGATGTTGAGTAAATAAGTGGAACCATCATGTAATTCCTGATTTAATTCAACAGTGATGTTACACTCCATTATGAGTTCCTCCCAATCTTGTTATCAAGTTTGAACTATCTCGATTCTCCAGCTCTTACCTTCTACAGACGTGTCATTTCCTAAGTTTCCTTATTCAGATCAAATTTTCTGGAATTAGATTATGATTATTTGTGTTTTTTTTGTACTTGTGTCCCAATTGTGCCACGAAGAAAGAGATGGAATCCGGAAGTAGTTGAAAAGTGCATCCCTAATTTAAACGTTGATCTTAATTTCCGGATATGTCACTTGAAACTTAATCTCGAGGGAAATGTGTCGGAAAAAGCTAGTTTCCAACTTCATTCCAGACTCACTAGTCATTGACTGCTTTTACACGCTCCTTTTCAAAGCAATTAAACCTGTCGAGGCCTTATCAATAAAAATCGAGAGTTTCATCCAAAATCTGCATTTTTTGTGTGTCAACTTAGTTGGAACATTTCAAAGGTTGAATTTAGTACTGGCATATAATGACATATAAGTTCAATAAAAATATAAAACTTAATTTAGTGGATCGTCACACCATATTTTGTTTACTACTATTAACTCTCGCTTAATCTTCTTTTACTTTTACGCAGCTAATTTAATGCAGATGCCCGCTCTCCTGTTTTGAAAGCCTAACTTTTTTAGCTTCAATAGAGTGGTCTATTATTAGATTTGAACAACATTGTTACCATTGTGAAGGATGTGGACTGGGGGGGGGGGGTGCAAGCACCAGAGCCTGTCACACTAATTTTACAATAGATCAGTTATGATTAAATATTTGGCTTTTATCAGAGCCAAGGGTGCAAACCCTATCTGATATGTACTGTGATCATACTGTATAGAAAATCAATTATGATCAAATACTATAAGCCTTTATCAGAGCCAAAAAGGGCTCAAGCCCTATAGCTGATATATAACCTTCGACTAAATATACTTCATAGAGCAATCCATTATGACCAAAAACTGGAAATTTTATCAGAGCATATGGGGTGCAAGCCCTAGTTGATATATAGCCTACTAAGCAATCCATTATGATTAAATACTGGGTCTTTATCAGAGCCAAGAGGGTTCAAGCCCTAGCTGATATATAACCTTCGACTAATTATACAACAAAGAGCAATCCATTATGACCAAATACTGGAAATTGTATCAGAGTCGATGGGGTGCAAGCTCAAGTTGATATATAGCCTACTAATTTTATTACATACTGTAGGCAATCCATTATCATTTAAGACTGGGCCTCCTATGGTGCAAGTCCAAGCTGAGTCTACTAAGCAATCTATTATGATTAAATAATGGATTTTTTATCAGAGCTTATTAGGGTGCAAGCCCCAGTTGATATGTAGCCTACTAGGGAACTAGCTAAATTATTATATGATTACATACCATAGGCAATCCATTATGATCTAAGATTGGGCCTTTTATCACAGCCTATGAGGGTGCAATTCCTATCTGATATACAGCCTACTAAGCAATCCAACATGACCAAATACTGGGTCTTGCAACGCCAAGAGGATGGAGGCCTAAGCTTATAGGCATTGATGATTATAACTGACAATCATTGTTGCCTCAAGTTATATATGTAGCATTTTGCAACTTGTCAAATGAAGAGACAATGATAAATTGGGAAAATTGTAGAGCAATTAACAAAGATTGTAAAAATGGATAACATCAAAACTTACAAACTGAAGCTGCCAAGATAACCCTAATTTAGATTTGGAGGGTATCAATGATTTATATTATACATCACAGTTGAAAACTTTTAGAAAACATTTGTGACAAAATTAACCAAGTAGGATTGGCTTTTCACTTCTTATGATGCAATAGAATATCCCTTATTTCTGGCCTTTGCTTAAAAAACAAAAAATCCAACCTTTTTTTGTAGAGGTATTTCCCCCAAATATGCAAATCAAAAAAATTCCCATTGGCAAAAGCACAAAAGGTCATTACCATATTTAATTTTTAAATTATCCAGCAAGGAGCTATTTAGTTGCACCAAAACTGCAATAAATGATTCGAAACCAAATTTCTTTCATTTATTCAGTTTATATACACTGCCACAAGACTTTGGCATTTAAAGAATTGATGTTGGTAATAATTATAGTCAAAATGTGTGATAAATAAAACATGTTCTAGTTTGTTAAATTCGATGTCGCAAAATGTGGGGGGCTTTCAGAATGGTGGGGGGTGGGGTGGGTGTTTGCAAGAGGACAGAAAGTAAGAAAATAATTAATAGACACCAAAACCATGGTTTGGAGATTTGGCCATAATCCTTCAGTCTTGATTCGACACTGCAGCCTATTTCGTAGCCATGGCTACTGGAAATCACATAGTTTACTTTAAACATACTTTAAATAGTTGCATAGCAACAATTTTGAGAAATATTTCAGCTTTGTCTCCATAAGTTCCCGACTCTCCCATCCAGATACGATAGGACCATTGTTACATTATGCCTGTCTGCCTGGCATTCATCACATCTGATCCAGATGTGTATTTACTCTGGACGGAGAATGTTGATTCATTGCGCGAAATTTCACTTTTAAAAGCTTCTAGCGTTCTGTTTAGGAGAGCTGACAATCAGGAGTGTGAAAGCAAACACCTCAGCCTCGATAAAGCCTTTCCAAATCATGCTCCAGATTCCTCCGATTGAATTTTTGGTCTTTCTTATTAAAACCAACGTTTATTTGCTCTTTCAGACTTTGTAAAGTTTCAAAGAGTTGAAGATAACTGCACCAGTTATACATAGAGAGAATGCTACTGGTTCTTATCAGTATTATTGTAGGAATTTGACATAATTTGCCTCTTTTTTTCCCATCTTATTTTTTTCTTTGCCATTTTTGATCTGCCAGACTTAACCTTCATTTTTTTCTTTTTTTGTGGGGGGTGGGGGGTGGGGGGCGGGAATGGTTAGAATTAGCAATGAAAATTGTGAGTTTTGATTGTAAGTAAAGACTGTACAATACTACTGTATGAAAGTGTATAAGTTCTGTCACATCTTATAGATATGAATGATTTGTGGAACTTTGATATTTTAATTTGAAGATTTTTGTCTAACTGCAACAGACTGACGGAATTGCCCACATATTGTGTCCTTTCTCATGAATCCAGCAAAATGTTACATAATTTTTATTAAACTTGGTATCATAAAACTACCAAAATATCGTACAATATGTTCACATATATTTTACTACTTTTTCATTCCTTGCCGAAGGCAAAAGGAATCTTTGTCATGGGTAGGGCATGTTTGAGTATATGTGTGATGCCTTCACTTGTAAACGAGATAACTCAAAAACTGTATGGTGGGTGGACTGCATGTTTGGTACGTGAAATAATAATAAATAATAATAAAAAAAATAAAATAGTACTTATATAGCGCGTTCATCAGCAACGCTGCTCGAAGCGCTTTACAGGAATTGAAACAATTAATACGCAGTAAACATTTAAAATACAGAAAACATGCCTCTTATGGAATACAAGAAGCCTATTCCTTTTTGTGGAGTTCAAAGGTCATTTGAGGTCAAATCTTGTAGTCAATGGTGAAAGTAATTAAGTTCTACTGGAACGTTATATCTTCTTTTCTTATTAGACCATTTTGTACTATACAAATTCAATATGTGAGCATTCAAAGGTTCAAAAATTTGGTGATAAAATCTTGGTGGTCAATGTCTTTATTAGAATATACACCCTACACCTGAAGTTGTAGTAACTTTTGATGTTACACCTTTCTCCCCCACCTTCCCCTCCTTCTCCCACCTTCCCCCATGCATCTAACCCACCTCCATCCCACTCCAAAGAAAAACTGTTATATGACAACAAAGAATACCTCACTTTCGATGCTAGCTGAGAAATATCACAAGTTGTAAACCTGACAGAAAATAAGATTTCAAGCAAGTTGCTGAATCAATATATTTACATGCAGTTCAACATCTCATTAAATGCACACACAGGGATATCACAGATAAAACCATTCTTTTTTTAACTACACTACTGCTGGTAAATTTGAAGTAGAATTTAATTGTCTTGTTTTTGAGAAACTAAACAGGGCAGCTAGATAAATCTAGTTGATATAAATAACAAGGTGCGCTTGCTCCAAATTTCTACCTAAATTAATCCAGTTTACTTGTGTTTATTTCCGGTGGCAGTAATTTAGTTTGTTGACCAGATGGACCCCGAGCACTCAATATATTTCCTGTACTTGCAAAGCAACTGGATAAGATTTATATCCCAGTGAAATAAATGTCACAAATTCTTGTTTGTCAAAGTAACATATTGGGTTTTGTCACTAATTTCTTGGCAAATTTTTGTTCCCAAGGAAGTTAATTTTACCTAAGACTCCCTTCTAATATTTTTTTCCCTTCATCTTCCGGGGAACACTGATCAGCAGCTCATAGATATTTTGATCCATTTTTTATTTTAAAAAAATCTGTCAATCATAGAGAGGGGGCTGATGTCTGTCCTGGGGAATGGTCTAAGGGGGTGTCCAATTCACTTTGAGGAACTTTGGTTTGGAGAAGAGGGCTTTGACTACATTTTGGTAGTACAATTTATCGTTCAAAATGTTGTCATGCCAGTTTCTATCCGACAAAAGGTCTACAATTATGGCGTGATGTGGACGATTTGTCAGTGGCTGAATATATATTCCTACTTCCTGGATACTACTAAATACAAGTAAAGATAGAAACTAGTACTCAAATCCTTGCAGTGGGAAACAGTTGAAATGGGTCAAGGTGGGCTCTCTACCATCCACAATCTGGGGACTTTTAGGGCATGATGGCCATCATGGGAAACATGACTGGCATGGTCAATGTTTCTGTCCAAGAATGATGATGACATTGAATTAATCGTAACGATGATGATGATGATGATGATGATGATGATGATGATGATGATGATGATGAGGAGGAGGAGGAGGAGGATGAGGATGACATTATCTACAGGCTGAATCAGTACATTATATGTCCATGACTAGAAAAGATAATTCCTTCAATATGTTATAACCCCAAAAAATCCGAAAAAGATTTAAACTAAAACCACCTTGTGTGACATATGAAGTATAAGGTTGGTTTAACTGAACAATAAATGCAAACAAACAAATGTCTGTATGTTGAACAGTCTGTCTGTCCATTGATCAGTGGGGGGATATATGTGATATTTATCCCCATTATTTGTTACAAAATATGCCCAAAATTTGTTGCTATGCCAACAGTTTCTAAAGGTCATCATGCAGATCTTTTCAATATTAATGTATGAAAGTATCACCAAGGGTTTTATTGTTTAGGTAAGCAAAACTTCTCTTGGGATTTCTTTCCTTTATTATTTAGCCAAAATCATTATTTTTGAAATGACATCAAAGTGACATGGTAGAATGCCCTGTTGCAGATGATAATCATTTTTGCTAGTGGTCATAATTTTGTCAATGTCGGTGTAAAAGTGTCAGAGACAATGTCTCAATTCTGTTCCAGTTAATTTATAACTGATGAATATGCATGAAACACAGTAGAATGTACACGTTTAGAGTATATAGCTGGGAATTACAGCTCTGTGTGTCAAAATGCTGAGTTTATAAAATACAGCTGTGAGCTAGTACAGATTGTTCCTATAATCTATGTGATTTTCTTAAACTTTTGCTGCTAAAACTTCTTCCCAAAAAAAGACAGTCATTTCTTGAATGTGGAATTATGATGTTTTCCTTTCACATTTTTGAGGAATGTCAGAAAAGTTGACTGTTAAATTCCTTAGCACAGCTGTGGAGAGTGCAATCTTGAGACAGCTAGCCAAACAAAAGAGGTTGATGGATTATAAGTAAAAACTATAATGATGACCCATATTTCATATTTCTATCATATTTCTTATTCTTATTACTGATTCACCTTATGAGAGACAAGAACTCTCAAATAGTTTCATTAGAAGCTTTGTCATTAAAGAGCTTTTTTCTTGTTTTTTGTTGTTGTTGTCTCATCGGTATTCTTCATCAGTTCCATCACATTCAGGGAAGTTTAAGACGAGTGATTATTAATATTATTATCATGGTTCCTTATAGCGCAAATACTATAAAATATATATATTCATATGCGCTTTACATGATGAAGAATAAAACAATCATAAGAAAGAAAAAACATGTAGGTAGAAGGGGTGGGGTGGGGTGGGGCATGGTGGGATGGGATGGGATGAGGGCTAGATTCTAAATCTAACTCCTAATTAATATAGGTAGGGAGATGAGTCTTTATGGAAGTGCATCCAGGAAACAGAGGAGTGTCCTGTTTCTTTCCTATAACTGATGTTAGAGGCTGAGGGGAAATTACCTCCTCCTCATTTACCCAATTAAGTCACATGTCAAATTTCATAGATAGTATAACAACCATTGTTTTTGAAGCCAATGGATTAATATTTAACTATTAACAAACACAGTTTGACAGCAGAGGAATTATCTCGAGAGGAGCTCATCGGTCTTGTTATAGTCATATAAAGTGGCACTTAAAGGAGAGGAAAGTAAAAAGAATGAAATAATAAATAGAAGATATAAAAAATGAAGGAAAAAAATAAAGACTTAGTCAGAAGTATGTGATTTAGTATAATTACTCAATAACCATTTCTTTGTTTTAGTTTTTAATTTTTATATACCTACTCCACCTCTTTTCCTTTTGTTTTACAGAGCACCGTTGGCTGTCCAAGTGAAACCTGTGAAGGAGGTAATTATATGATATGTTGGAGCACAGGGCAAATTGTTGCATTTAATAGTAGATAAGAATTACTTAAAGCATGAGAGCATTGTGGTCAAGTGGTTAAACCAGTGATGGACTTGGGAATCTAAGGTTTGTAGCTTCGAGTCCTGACCAGAACATTACGTTGTGTCCTTGGGCAAGGCACTTTATCTCCATTGCCTCTCTTCACCCAGGTATATAAATGGGGACTTGTGAGGTAACTTGTAAACATAGCTGCATGCCCTGGTTTGTGGCTGCACCCAGCTATGATAAGTCCCACCAGAGTACACAGAGATGCCCCAGGAGAAATTGTTTGAATTGTGCACACTTTGGTGTGTGGCTGGGACAGGTTACCAATGCCTAGGAGTTAAGTTGTACAGTTGTGTGAGGGCCTTGGCTAATTCAAACAAGACTGTAAACTTTCAACTTTAACTTCAATTGGGTTAATAAATTGAACCATGTAGTTACAGTAGTTTATATTTCATGAATGAAAGATATATGATTCATTCTCCTTTACTCTCTATGTAAGGACAGCTTTTGAATATGGAGTTACCAAATGGGGTCACCAGAGAGGAACATATCATTTTCAGTTTCAATTTTTATTTTAAGCGAACAGAGAATAGTCTTAGGGTAGAGATATCTCTCAGCTCTACCATGAAGCAATAGGAAATAGATGACCACAGTTTCTTTGTAAATTTAACTGCTCAGCTGTCAAGCTGAGTTGCATCTGGACTTTATTATTGTCAACAGACATTTGTAAGCACAGTTTTTTTTTTCTCTTAGTACGAACATTACAAATATTATCTTGTAAAGTTAATTGTTTTTTTTTACAATGTCTTTGAATGTCCAGTATTAAATGTTAATTAACATGCCATGGTTTCTTGTATTAATTGTCTTATTTTTTTTCCATTTTTATCTTAGTTCCAGATATCCATTTTAAACTGTCTGTGAGTGAGGGGACAAACCTAAGCATTCGGTGGCCTAGTAACACCACATCAGTTACATTTTATCAGTTTGATGGGTCATATCCAAATATGGTAAGTGTATTCTACAACTAACCAGTGAATGAATGAAGCTATGGAAAATAAATTGAAGAACAGCTAATAAATTTACATTTAAAAAAAAAAATAAAAAAATTTGATGAAAGTAGACTTTTCATGAAAAGTGATATCACCAACTTGAAAAGAAGATTGAGTTATATCAGCAGTTTTTGTTGATTTTGGTAAAACTAGAAGGAAGACAAAATATCTTGTAACAATCAGTTTTTAATAATGATAAATTGAAGGAAATGTGATCAATAATGTGATTGGAACATTGCAGTTCACCAACCTTACCAGAAAGGTTCCATTTTAACATGAAGCTAATTAGACAGATAAAAATATTGAACAAGAAATTTTCTAATTTACCAGTCACATGTGATCAATTAATAATCTATAATGTCTTAATGACAAAACTTTTCAGTCAATTTGCTTGCAACATCTCTTCACCTCTTTCAGGTACATTGGTCATAAGTTGATTAATCATGTCATGTCAGTCTGCATTAATGAACTCAAAAACTTCATCTTTTACTAATATCAGGGAGTGTTAGCTCAGTGGTTAACGCCGGTGCCTTTCAATCATAAGGTCCCCAGTTCCAGTCACTCCCAGATTAATGTATGTCGTCCAGTTACAGAGTTGTTGACAATTGACAATTCCTAATCATGGACGTTAAATATGAATGTAAGAGACTGACTTCGGTCAGCTTGCGGCTTTGAT
>KN886256.1:34025-63177 GCA_000934455.1 Apostichopus parvimensis
AACTTTGAACGTTTAAAAATCCATGAACCTAGTAATGATTTCATCATGCCTGGTAAATAAAATCTTTAAAATCTTTATGTTTTAAGTAGAGTATATTTCTTTTAAATACTTCTGCATTTTTTGTGGCACAAAAGTTCTTAAAAATAAGTAGCCATCTCTTGTATGCAGACAAAATGCCACCTTTGTATTTGACCTCTTTTCAATTGACGCGTGAAAAGTTTCGTTCTGCTTAAACTATAGAAACCAACACTATTGGTTAGACACAGTTGCAACCATCACAAATAGGAATTAAAATATCATAACATGTAAAAGTCACAACAAAATGTAAAAGATTAGAATTAAAACAGACTTGAACTACTTTAGTGTTCTTAAAATAAGGTGTATGGCAACTTCACTTTATTTTCACTACTAAAGTTGAACAAGTTAAACACAGTACTTTTATGATGTATTATATATATATATGTTTTTATTTTCTTCAGTTTTTACAGCCAAAGAGTATTGTACCGTGTCTGTCAACAACGTTTCGTTCCACATCATAGAAGATAAACTCGTCATGACTTGGGACAACACTTGTCTAGAGTATGACATGCTAGAATTAATATTCCTCAACTGGGGACATCTCGAAGAAAATACCGACTTCACTAATTCTTTCAAAAATCGCAAAGAAGCCATACTTAGTGCCGTAAGTTAATAAACGTTAATTAAAGAACAAAAGGAATACATTCCTCATTTGCCCATCTGGTTGGCCACCTCTGTGTGAAATTTTCAGTGATTGGAGATATACGCTGCAAACATTGTGACATGTAGTTCAATTAAAATAAAAATCTCCAATAATTTCTACAACTTGTATAACTAATTACTTCAAGTTTTTAATAATACTTTCAGAAAGCTAATTCTGACCTTCAAATTTATTCCCAGGGAGTTAGAAATGTTGGAAATTTTGCACATCATGAGTGACCATATTATTTAAAGTGACAGTTAACTGATGTCTTTCACTGGCAGCTGCTAGTGATTCATTACTAAAAGTATTTTGTCACAGTTCAACCGTTATTCATATAAACGAAGTGTTTTACTGTTCAACTTATACTGTTTTACATAACTTGCCTATAGAATGGTGTGAGATGTTCCTACAGGTGAGTATAACCTGTACACTCTCCCCCCCCTTTCAGAGCCAACGGTTGATACTTACCTAAATTCCATTCCTTTGTTGGTCTGCAGGACTGCTATACTTATCGCATTTTATCTCCAAATGTCACAAATGTGCAGTTAGTATTATCTAATTACTAGATGATTATAACAGCTGCAGCTCGAAATTTATACGTCAACTTTGGCTAAAGTGTTAAATATGTAGGATTACTATATGTCTTGGTTGAAAAGTGGGACAAAGTGTCCTGGGAGGGGAGAGGTGGGGTGTGAGGCTGTTACACCTAATGTTACTAAATGCTACTAATATCCTGAAACGGCTACATCAATGTTAGTGTTTATAACACTACTTATTGCAACCATGTGGCCCATGTTATTCAGCTTTTCCCGTCGAGCTTGTGTGATTTATAAGCGCGGCCATCAGTCATGTTTGTATGTGGAAAACGATCATATCGTGCTTCAGAAGGGGGTCACATATTGCGATGCATAGCCTGCTTTCTTTCGGTTTACATATCATAAAAACAGTGATACTTTTTATCCTCAAAGAGATCTGTCAGAAAATCGAGACAGTTTAGTTTGCCTTCAGGAACAGATATTCTCGCCGCAAACAGGGAGAATCCCGATTTATCGCGGACGGTCTGGTAACCCTAGAAGTATGCAGTGTTTTGCTTTGAGATGTATGTAATTAATGCTTCTTTTGCACGAGGTGTTGCAACAAAGTAACAGCACGGTTAATATGCTCATGTGTTTGGTTAGTTTAGTGAATGGAAATGAGTGAATAGAAGCACCATTATATTTTTGTGATGATCATGAATCGACAAACACCTGCTTATATCAAGTCTTCTCTTTTGATGAGTGCTCAGAGCATTAGTAGGTATATCCTATACTCCAGGAATGGCTACTGTAACATTCTCACATCAGACACTTGGGGAGCAGTTGACAGGGTTCAAAGCATTAGAAGGTATCCTATACTCGAGGAATGGCTACTGTAACATTCTTCCATCAGACTATTGGGGAGTAGTTGACAGGGTTCAAAGCATTAGAAGGTATATCCTATACTCTAGGAATGGCTACTGTAACATTCTCCCACCAGACACTTGGGGAGCAGTTGACAACACCACTTGGCCACGGCCAGTTTTTTAATATGACAAGAGAAGTTGGTTTTGTCATTTGCCAGTGTAGCAATTTCACCATTTTGTCGCATAGCATTTTGGGATGCGATGCTGAATGAATTATTCCCTGACTAGGTTCGTTGAGGTGTTTGAGTTGGACACTCAAACCTCTACACGGCTACACCTTTACCTCATTTTAAGGCTCTCTATCTCTCTGTGTGATTGGTAGTTCCCTATTTATATTTTATGATATGGATGATTATAAAGTGTTCAAGCTTAGAAACACCTCATCCAGACATAAGTGTTTTGTCCAATATAAATATAAAAAAATTAAAAAAAATTGAAGATAACTAGATATCAATATTTCATGATCATTAAGTGCAGCATGATGCATTTTCATGGGATATTATCTTCTCAATTGTATTCATGATCTGTGTTGCTGTTATCTGTGATACGTACATGAATAAAGTTTGCATTTGTAGCTGTCAGTAGGAACAATCACAACTTAAATTCAAGCTGGGAGGCCAAAAGGATAAAAAATGAAATTATTCAGGGCCTTTTGTTTCTTATTAAATTGGGTTTATTCCTGGGATAGTACATTATGAACATTTTGGGGACATTAGAGGGATACGTGACTGGGAATTGGGGACATTTGGTAACCTTTAAATCTCATGACCACTTTGAACTGTTTTTGTCTATCTTGCAGGATGCAACATCATATACATTTGAAGGTATCAAACCTGGCATTGAATATGGCTTTCAGGTGAGCAATTCATTTCATTTCTGTTCCTGCTAGCCACTTTCTTTTACTTCTATAAACCTCAGTAAAAAACAAATATCTGAGCTACAAATAGTCCATCCCACTTTCTCAAACAGCTTAACATCTCATGAGACAAGCATGCGTGTGTAAAGAGGTTTTTTGTGTTTCATGTCCTAAAAACGTGACGGTACAATTTCCATCATGGAAGTCTTTCATCAATCCAGTTTTTCAAATCTTTTTAATTTAACTCCACCGATCTCATATCCCATTTTACTCCAGCAGCTTGTGATCTGTTCAATCGTATGGTGTGCATAGAGGCAGCTACTAAATTGTCAAATGTCTTTATGTTCTGTATCAAGGCTGATTGTTATGGTATGGGGAAAAAAAACTTTCCATACCGGAAGATTGTACAATTGTTCTGTACTTTCACAGAAGCGCTTAAGATCATTCTGTTTATTTAAACTACAACATCTCTGGAATACACAAAAGCAGGGTACATAGCAGGGTAGATTAGTCATAGCCTATTTTGTCAAAATTTGATCCTGAGCGAAATTTTAAAGCAGGTATTTGACTTACTCTTGTTACTGTTGATGCCGTGTCACAGCAAAGTCTGTTAGCAATACAGCTCATTAGCTTGACTAGAAAACATGATTTTGCTCGCAAATAATGAATCATCATTTTTTTGGTGAGTTTTGCATGTAACCATAAAAACCACAAATCAAATAAATAATAACATAAATATTTAATGTTCATTTGTTGAAAAAAAATTGTAAAAGTGTCTCGCTGTGATCAACTGTCAGAGGGGGTGGGGGAATTGGTGGGGAGGGGAGAGGGGGTTGGAACACCCCCATCTTTTCCACTCCACTCAAAAATTCAAAAGTAGTTCTTGGCACTACCTTGCATTTAGAAACTAGTTTTAGACATATTGTCTGACATCTACAATGTTCCTTTTTTTCTGACGGAGGACCCCCACAGCCACCTTTATGGCAGTCTGCTTCAATGACCACATGCTCATATCCCCTCCTCACCCTGTATCCACCACTGACTATTGTCTTGTTTTGAATAAGAATTGGTAGGTTTGATGGAGTGGTGACAAGTTGGGGTTTTTTTTTTTGTTTTTTTCATCTCTTCTATTGACTCATTTGACATTTATACAAATATACATGATAATTTTGTGAGTTCTTTAGTATTAAAATACAACTCAATCATTGCCTAACAATTTAATATTTTCTTATCTTTAGTTTTAATAGGAACAAAAAAAGGAGTGGTGACAAGTGCTATCAAGAGATCTTGCTAATGCTGTTTCATTTCACAATGCCATGTCGTTTAATAATTGTTCAGCAATAATACTGTCTTGTTTGATTTTTGTTTTCAGATATTCTATGTTTTTGACAACACATCTTTACAAACAATAAAGGCCAATTATGACAAGATGAACTGTTATCGATACACAGTGGGTATGTGTTAATTAAATTTATGGCATAATTTGTAATCTTAGAACATGTGATCTGTTAAATCAAATACTGTACAAAGATATTATGAATTAAATTAATACTGTACAGAGGTATAGATGAATTAAGAATGTACGTAGGTATGAAGAATTAAATTAATAGTGTACAGAGGTATAGATGAATTAATTAAGAATGTACGTAAGGATTAAATTAATACTGTACAGAGGTATAGATGCATTTATTAAGAATGTACTTAGGTATGAAGAATTATCTTAATACTGTACAGAGGTATAGATGAATTAAGTAAGAATGTAAAAAGGTTTAAATGAATTACATGAAGAATAAATATATGCATTGCATTAAGAATATACATAAATGAATTAAATCAATACTGTATAAATGAATTAATTAAGAATGTACAAAGGCATAAAGAATTACATAAAGAATATACATAGGTAGGTATGAAGAATTACATTAATACTGGACACCGGTAAAGATGAATTAAAATTAATACTTTAGATACATATATACATTAAACACATATAAATACCGAACATAGTGAATTCCTCTCTAATGATTCTATGCACATACCTTACACCTCGGCTTCTGTTGATTTGAAATAATTTTATATCATCCCTCCTTTATTTGTTTTTATTTTCCTTACATTTTGGTTTTCTTTCTATCTTCTGTTCCCTAGAAGAGAAGAGCTTGTTATGGTTCAAGTTTCTGGGTGTATTTGGCGGGATCTTCATCGCATTCTATTTGCTTGGGTTACTCTGGTTTATCTATCACCGTAGCACATCTACGAAAAATAAAGTTCAGAGAAGCGAACAGAGCATACAGAACGTTTATGATGATCATCCATCCAGGAACACATCTCGGAAAAGGTACCCCGCCCGACTCCCCTTCCCTCTCCCAAATCTCCTACCCAATCCTTCCTTTCATTCTGCACTCCCAAACACATTTTCACTGAAAAAAGGATAGCTCTATGTTTAAATATAATCTGTAATTGTTGTGTTGTGAAATGTTGTTGATGAATTAAGGCCCTGATCCCACCCTGATCTACATGACTTCTTTGTTATCCTCACAGGATATTTTTACATGCCTCTAAATATTTGCTCTTTGATCTAAACCTACAGGTTCCAAATATATTGACAGCTTGTGACATCCTTCCAATCACTTCCACCCCCCCCCCCAAAAAAAAGTGTAACTTTTGCTGCACAATTTTCAAAAATCACGTTTTGTGATAAAAAGCTATCAAAAGACACTAATACCTTCCTACTCACATACTTTGACAATAAGCAAAGAACATTTATATTTGTGATCCTAATATAATCCCACCGTTGTTCCCCATTCAATCCATAGATTAGTTTATATTAGTTTGGCTATTGGTGTTGCTATGGCTCATTCAAATTGATATAGAGAGCAATTTGTTTTAATTTTAATTATAAATTTTTAAGAAGAGATAGACTTACTTAACAGCTGATATGGGTAACAATGTTCCCAAATGTTTTAATACTCTCCTTTTCTCTATATTCCCCCTCCCCCCTCCAAAAGAATCCCATTAGCCTGAAAGTTATCGCTGTTCAAGTTTTGTAAACCATGTAATAAGATGTAATCTAAAATCACGTCTCAAATTGCTCGCTTCCTTATGCAGTAGTGCAACATCAGACCACTTAACCTTGAGTGACTTCCACAAATCTGTGATGTTGGCAGACCACTGGGAGTTTGACCCGATGAGACTGCGATTAGGTACCTCCTTAGGGAAAGGTGCGTTCGGTCAGGTGGTGGAGGGATTTCTGGAAGGTCGCAGTTGCGTTCGGCAGAGCAGCAAATCTGGCTGGGAATGGGTGCCTCAAGACACCGGTAATAAAGATGTTCTAAAGGTAGCGGTTAAACTCTTGAAAGGTTCGTGCCAGCTTTACTCGCCGCGAAGAAAGAAAGTGTAATTGCCATGTTCCTACTTCACAAGGAAGCATTATATGCAGTCATCAAGGGTTATTCCGATAATTGAAGTTCAGTGTTTTACACAAATAGTTGTAGCATCTTATGATCAAGACCATATCTTAATAGAATTTTGTCTCATGGGCATGGGCGGCGATCATGGGGGGGACGGGGGGGACATGTCCCCCCCAATATTTTAGGTGGGGGGATATAGTATCTAATACCCCCCCAAATATTTGGTGGCATAGTTTTTTTTGTGGCTATAAGATCATATTTTTTTATGATATCGCTAGTAATTTCAAAATAGAAAATGCTTACATGCAACTTACAAGGCCTGGGAAGTGCCATTTCCAGCGATCTGGGAGGCATTTTCGGCCAAAATTTTCTTTTACACTTCGCGCCAACTCATGGTGGCGCCACGCTTAGATTGTTTGCCTACAAGCTTCGCCCCTCCCTTGGCAAATTCCTTGTTACGCGCATGTCTAACCGTGTCACAATTTGTCTCTAAATATCACCAAAAAACAAAAGAACGGTAGGACCCTGCAATGTCATCTTGCAAATTAATCAGGTCACACATCTGGAGTGTATGCATGCTAAGTTCTTCAATACTGCCCTCGATTGGGAAACTTTTCATACTGTTGTTTTGATTCATCAAATTGGGTGTTAGTTGACAAGTAATTAAATGATTCCACTAGAGTTCACACCAGCGCTTAGTCAGTGGATGAATGAGGCAGCACTTCAATTATCAGAATCTAGCTTCTGAGAGGCTGTGGGCTTGATGCCCGACCTGCAAAAGTAAGGTGGGGTTTTCATCAAGGAGATATCCATGGGTTTTCCCATCTGACAATTGTCTTCCAAATTCTGCATAATCCAAAAAGGGTTTAAAAACACTCTGTAAATTAGATGGCCACCTTGTGTGAAGTGTATAAGTTATTAGCCATTCAGCTTATCCCACATGTATATAAAGCTATTTAAGTATTATGATTAGTAGTAGTATTTTTATTTCATGTAGGTTAAACATTATCCCCATTTCTCACTTGGTGTGAACCAAATCTATTGGTGAAGCATTCTCCCTTTACTATGTCCCCCTCCCATGTTCCTTTTGGAGGTTACTCTTTTGTTTGTTTTGATGTTTTCTGACGTTTCTCACCATGTTATAGAATATGGATCTGATCTTGTTATCTGTTTATTAGTGAGAAACAGACAATTGACGAGCGACAGTGATAAGATTTTCAAGACATTTTTCTTTAAATGTGTGTCTTGTTTTCCAGATCTGAAAGCATTAAGAATTGGCATTCTTAGTGACATTTAACAGGATATGATGCTGTGGTTTTATCGTTGCTGTATTTTCGAAGCTTAAACTTCCAGTTTCAGATAAAATCTTGGTTTATAGGATGTTGTTTTGCAAGTGGAACTGCAATTACACCATCGCATTCAAACTGTAGGAATTACTTGCAGCACGTGTTAATATCTGAAAAGTCAAATTAACTCCGACCATCGTGGCATCGTCACAGTGGTTGTTATGGTGATTTTGCCTTCATGGACCTCTCTGCTCAGATAATGACGAGATAATAAATGACACTATAAAACCTAAGATATATGTAGAATTAATTCGATTGGTCGATGGTTATTATCGTCGCCATTCCTAAACTTATACTTTGCGAAACAAGATCATTCGTGAGTCGGGTTATCATTTCTGTGATGGGAGAGTCCGATTCTGGCTGAAATAGTTAACAACAATACTAAAATTATCTATGAAGATAGCACCAACTTTATATCTGTCTAGGTCATAAAGACAGGTTTAATAATGGACACGATGATAAAACACAAAATGTTCCACGAAGGTTAAAGCTTGTTTTAGCTGAGATACTTTGCATTCATCAAAGGGGTTCAAGGATAAAGGGGTGGGAGCCAAAAAATTAGCACACCTACCAAACACAGTCTTGCTTTCTTATGCCTGTGGACTTCCCATCTTAAGCAGCAGCAAAGTATTCACATGATCCCATTTTGGTTAACATGTTTTCTTTGTATGTGTTGGGAGAGTGCCCCCACTGTAGTCACAAACTCCTCCTCTAGGCATCACATGACGAATCATGTGATCAGCATATCAATTAAGGCAGTCAGTTAAATGAGAGCCACGATTTCTTGACAACTTATAAACAATGTGCTATTGTAGTTTCAGACTGATGATCTTCATCAATCTCTTTTGTTTTTCCTCTTGTTTACTTTTGTTTGACAGATTTTGCATCTGATGCCCAAAAGCAGGAATTCTTGCAGGAGATTCAGATGATGAAACACTTAGGCTACCATCCTAACGTAGTCTGCCTGATAGGGTGCTGTACAGTCATGGACCCTGTGTGTTTGGTGGTAGAAACATGCCCTCAAGGTGACCTTAAAAAGTATCTCCTTACCAGTAGAAGTAAGGTATGTTCGATTCATGTGAACGGCAGACAGCCATTAGGAATGTAAATTCCCCTATCAACCCTCCTCCCCCCCCACCCCATTCCTTCCCCCTTGATTACTATGGTTTCAGCTCCAATGACATCATCATGACCTTAGTTACTGATACAAAGGAACTCTTTTATAAGTTCGGGAAGCTCTTTCTATGACAACCCTGCCAATTTTTCTCTCACATTTATGAAATGTCAACAAACATTTTCACGTTGACTGTGATCTGTAGAAATGATGTATGCAACTATTAAAAGTTTTCAAAGGACAATGCCTCGTCACATAACTAAACGTGACTAAAACTGCATGTTCCAGGTTCAAAAAATGCAACCAATCACTGCAAACAATTTAGCATGTGAACTAATCAAGCACCGGTCGTTATTAAGAAAACGGTGTTTTTGTGCACTCATTGGTCTTGTAGTTTTGCGAATGTCAGTTGCATAATTTCTAGACTTGACGACTGCCTTCAAGTTGATCGAGTCAAGCTCCGATTCATTCCCATTCAGTTCAGCTAATACACATCCCTAAGCTTTCATCTAAAATTGTCAGTCCTATACTACTCTTGTGACCGTTTGATGTCGCATATCCCAGAGTTCATCCAAGGTATGATATTTCTGAATAGTTTGTGAGATATCTCACACGAGAAGGTATTAAGTATGTCAGGGTCTTCTTTCAACCTGCAAGTTATTTACCCCAGTGTGCCTGTTTTATCCTTATCGTTTAAAACAGCTGCAATGCACACCACGGTCCAGATTTGAAGTTGGGAAAACATATTGTATAACTTCTGTTTGAAGTGTTACTGTAGTTAATCCATTGCTGCAAGCCATAACTGTTTTACATACAACTGATTACATGATCAAAACAAATTTGTTGGGGGGCTAAACTAGACAAATCTCTTCAGGGTGTTAATCTATGGTAATTCCTTGTTGTTTTTTTTATGATCGTGTTTTATGTAGCAGCTATTTCAGATACAAATCTCAATGAAAATGTAAATAATTTTTGATGTTTTACTAGATAATCTTTCGGTGCCAATCGCATTTAAATTTTCTTTCTTTATCTCGGTAAATATGTACGAGGAAGAGAAGGGCTTTTAAAAACGAAAGAAACATAATTGCTACTAGGATGTAGTTTTGACTTGAAGATGCAGACAATTTCCAGTATTTATTTTCAGCAATCAAATTTCAGCCACCAGTCTATATTCCTTTAAGTGTAATTTCACTGTCAGTAGTGCAGCACATGAAGTGAAATGCATTTTAGCCGACCAAAATGGACATCAAGATATAGAAAGGAACAAGACTTGTATGATAATATATAGCATGCATATTTTGAACTCATTCTGTCTCTTTCTGTACAAAAATAAAACAAAACTGTTAGCAAACTGCTTATATACTAAAGAGCCTGTGCAAGAGAACAGAGACATGTTAATGACCTGTGCTCATTAACCTGTCTGCAATTCTGTGCGTGTATTTGTCCCTTTTGTTACTGTTACTTGTCATTCAGCCTCTGAAGAAGATCCTGCCAGGATCAAAACGTCAGGCCAACTTACACAACTTACACATCATTCTGTACAAAGCGACTCCCTATAAAATCATGGTACAGTCCCCATTGATATGTGCTATAATAGACAGCTGCCATACAAAAAGACAAATATCTGGACAATTTGTCCTGACTTTTCTTCAGTTAATGATACAGAGCTTGTTTCATGCTGTTTTTGCAAATGATCACATTGAATAAGAAAAACAATCTTTTTCTACTTTGAAAACCTGTTTTGTTTTTCAGCAGGAAAACCTTGGTTAATAAATTACATGTTTCCTGTTCAAAATGTGTTCATTTACACATACTGTGGCGCCGCTAATTAAAACTTTATTATGGGGTGGCCTTGATCACATCCAAAAGACTGCTGGGTATGTATGGTTACAAAACCCAATACCAGCAGCAACCAACGAATTATGTACTTACTGTCAATTAATTAAGAAAACGTTAATTAAAACAATCAATCGGTTTGTACTTACCATCAAATTGTGACGAGGTAATATGCTGCAGGTTGTTAATATTTTTGCTGATTACCCTCATATAACTTTATTACAACCACATTTGTTCCAAACAGACCATCTTGGAGAGACACTTTTGACAGATTTTTATTTGGGGGGGGGAGGGTCGGGTCGGGGATTCTTTCTTCAATTTTCTGCAGTATGAATTTGTATAATAACTTGTTCTGACAGGCTTGTTTGCTCAGTAGAAAACAGTGCAACCATACCATGGAGTCCTTGTTTGAAAACCCCATTAGCACTAGATCAGTTTAATTTTCTAGCAGGACTGAATCAACAGGTTACTTAAAGTGTCAAGAAGCTATTGAGCACTCTTTTGAAGAATTCAGGGTTTCTATGATTGGTGCTTACAGAACCACTTCTCCATGGAGGAGTAAATTTTGTTGGTATAATTCTTTTCACAGACCTGACACACTAACACTCTCTCACTGCGTTTTGCATGTATGTATTGACTGCTGAATAAAGGGTTTGACAAAATGCTTGTCTTTAATTAAATCACCAAAATCTTAATTAGCCCTTAATTAAAGATTATCATGGTGGTTCAGCTGGAATAAATTATTCTGAAGAATATCTTAAGATGAGATTAATGCAAGCGCTAATTTTTTATTTTTGGGGTTTTTTTGTATAAACATAAAGTATGACATAATTTACCAAACATTGGCCACAATTTCATCAACACTTGCAAGATTTCAATATTTGAGGAGCAAAGAAATAGTTTGGCAAAAACAGGATTTTAACCAGCGGCTTCTGAATTTAATCGCCTTAAATCTACCATCTGCGGTAGCGACCCCCTTCATATCCGTATTTTTGTAGGGAGGGAGAGGGAGGGAGACAGGGGATCCCAGTGGGAAGTCACAACTTCCTTGCATAGTGCGTAATTAGGGATCATACTCTAGTCTCATCCAATTTATCGCAGACGATGGCAAGAAGAAATTTCCAGAGAATTTACCGTTTGGAAAAAATTGCTGTAAAAGTAGTTTTCCATCCACAAACAAACAAACAATATCATTGTTAACCATTCATTACAATTTAGGTACTTGGAAGGAGGTGCATTATGGGTAATATTTAGACTTTAAATTAGGTCTATGTAATTCTATAAGTAGCTCTACACACATGGTTGTGCTAAATAATACTTAGCTTGATGAGGGGTGGGTGAGGGGGGGTAAGTCTTCCCCAGTTGAATGTAATAAATTCCCAAACTGAAACTTTTTCAGCAACAACCCATTTCATTTCTTTTTTCAACAGATATTAGCAAGACTGAAAGAGGAGAATTTAGAAATTGATGACCTTTTGACCTCTGCAGATTTATTATCGTTTGCCCGACAAATTACAATGGGCATGGTGAGTTTTAAAATTATATTCTCCCTGTTTTTGGGGGTTTCGTTTCTTGTCCTATATTGTTTTGCACTATGCTTTTATTTCGTATGAGACTAATATATATTTATAGCCTACATTTGTTCTTCATTTCCGTATGATATTAGTATGACATTATGCAAATACAGTAAATGGAGATATGAAATAGACCAGAAAAAAAAGTAGAAAAATGCAATATCAAGTTATAGTATTGTTACATTTTTTCATATAAATAAATGACTGGATACATTGAATTATTGGAATAACACAAGTTATTTCCTAGAGACATAATAGGACAGGAGGGATTGGGGGGGGGGAGGTTCTTCTGATCAAGTGCCTGGCATTCATGGAAGGCTTGTATCAATAAGTTTGTCCGTCCAATCCTGGTAATGGATTTGACACCCCTGCCTGGTAGTCCTAATGAGATATCAACCAATTGTGATGGTCACATATCTCGATGAATTTGAATTCTGATGTAATTGCACTTTTGTTTGTTGGCGGTAAAAGTTCACTGACCTTGTATGCATTTCATTTTTACTTTTGCAGGAATACTTATCTCAAAAAGGTTATGTACACAGAGACTTAGCGGCAAGGAATGTTCTGGTGTCCGATAATAAAAGTTTGAAAATAGCTGACTTTGGTCTCACCAGATATATCTATGAAGAAAGACAGTACGTGGGTAAAAAAGGGGCACGAATACCAGTTAAGTGGATGTCAATAGAGGCCATTATTGATGGAGTTTACACAACAGAGAGTGATGTGTAAGTTTATAGTTCAGAGATTTGATTTACCCTGAAAGACTAGGGCTGGGCAAACTCAGTGAAAATTAAGTATATTTAATGTAAATATATAAAAATATATGTAAATATATATATAAATGTCGATATGTATGTAAATCACTGTATGTAAATATAAATATACGTAAATATTTAATTAAGTATAAATTAAGTATATGAACTATCTACATGATCTTGTGTGCCTTGTGGTGTGAAAATTTTGTAGTCCGGATGGGACACAGGAGAAGCACCAACAATATCAATTTCAAAAATAAAAACGTTAACAAGAATGGAACCAACTTTAATATACATTTTTCTTCCCCATTTATCTGATTACAGAGTCATTTCAACCTTCCATTGTTTCTTGTTTTCTTGTATATCAGATGGTCGTTCGGAGTAATTCTTTATGAAATAATAACTTTGGGAGGTGAACCTTACCCTGGTATTGTCAACAGAGATTTACCAAAGATGCTGTGTAGTGGATTCAGAATGGAGAGGCCTGAACAGTGCCCGGATGATTGGTGAGTTAATAACCAATCTGGTGTTAAAAAGATTGTCATTCAAATGGAGCATAATGGAACAGACAAAAGAAAATATACAACAATGAAACAGAATGAAAGAATGAAATGGAATGGAATGAAACAATCAAATAAGTTAAAACAAATGAAACATATGAAATGTACAGAAACAAATGGAACATAATGGAACAATCACAAAAGAATACAACAATGAAACAGAATGAGAGAATGGAATGAAACGATAAAATAAGATAAATCAAATAAAACAATTAAACAATCACAAAAGAATACAACAATGAAACAGAATGAGAGAATGGAATGGAATGAAACAATGAAAAAGGATAAAACAAATGAAATGTAAAGCAACAAATGGAACCTAATGTAACAGAATTCAACAATGAAACAGAATGAGAGAATGGAATGAAACAATGAATTAAGATAAATCAAATGAAAAAAAACCAATGAAACAATCACAAAAGAATACAACAATGAAACAGAATGAAAGAATGGTATGAAACAATGAAATGAGATAAATCAAATAAAACAATTACACAATCACAAAAGAATACAACAATGAAACAGAATGAGAGAATGGAATGGAATGAAACAATGAAAAAAGATAAAACAAATGAAATGTAAAGCAACAAATGAAGCAATCACAAAGAATGCAACAATGAAACAGAATGAGAGAATGGAATGGAATGATACAATGAAATAAGATAAAACAAATGAAACAATCACAAAAGAATACGACAATGAAACAGAACGAGAGAATGGAATGAAACAATGAAATAAGATAAATCAAATGAAACAATGAAACAATCACAAAAGAATGCAACAATGAAACAGAATGAAAGAATGGAATGGAATGAAACCATGAAATAGGATAAACAAATGAACTGTAAAGAAACGTAATGAAACAAACAAGAGAGAATACAACAATGAAACAGAATGAGAGAATGGAATGGAATGAAACAATGAAATAAGATAAAACAAATGAAACAGAGTGAAGCAATTATAGGAGCAGAATGAAATGAAATGACACAGTATGAAACCATGAATCTGAATGAAAAAAGAATGAAACGGAATGAAAACTATTAAAACAGAATAAAACAACTGAAACCATGAAACAATAAATCAGAATGAAACAAATGCATTGTTTGCAAACTGCTTTCAGATTTGCATACAATAGGTTTAGTTTGTATTGTCAGGCTGGCAGGTCTGTTTGATTGTACTTGAATAGAAGAGTAAAACGGATCATTCTTCAGTCCTTTTTTTCCCATTCAATTTTCTTTTCATTTTTTCTTTTGGTATTACCTTTTTAAGTCATCTCAACACTGTGTGCCCAATGTAAAAAATATTCCGAAATTGCCCTTTTTTTGTACCTTTCTCAATGTACTTTATACATTTGCATTATAACAAAGGATAGTATTTTTACTATGTGTTGTTAACTAGACTGTACCTGGTACAGTGTACCATAATAGGAACTGAAATGAAGCCATTGTCAGTAAAGTAAAGATATCTAGTAAAATAAAGATGTGCTCGTCATTTATAGCTCATTGTATAAGTTAGATACATAGGAGCCAGCTCAAAGTCTTTAAGTGTGACGCAGTGGAACCCACGCTGCAATAGGTTTTGCCCGATATGTCACAATATGTACTTCAGACTCACTTTATTGATAGTTTGGTTCCATGTACTCTCATATTCCTTCTGTATAGTTTTTCTTTTCGGCCGTTCAGTGATAATACATGACATATCATACAACACAATTACGTAAACATAGGCCAACAACGTGCCCAAATTTTTCCTGAAAACAATTCTTTTTCTTGGAGGAGTAAACAAGCTGGAGGGGGGGGGGCAGGTGTGGAATGAAGACCTTCCTGAATGATTTAAATATCTGTAACAATTCCTGAGCTGAGTTGGACTCATCCATTTATTTCTTCCCTCTTATCCATTGTTCTGTATTCTCTCCAAACCACTCAGTCCTTGAGAAAGCTGAAGTGAATCGTAGTCATTATTTACTTGAGAGGGCAAAAGTATTCGGCTATTTTGTTTGTCATAATGATTCATCATTATCATCCTGTTCAAGTCTCTATTGAAGTATGCTCGGGGTTAAAAGTCCAATACCTGCATATTTCAAAATTTCAAAGAAAACTACAGAAGGCTTAATCATCTTGACTGCTATAACAACATATTTGAGTATTAAAATGCTTATGGTACAGGGCAATTTTATGGGGTACTTGACCATTCCAGACGTGTGCAATTGTGTCTGTATTGGTCAATCGGCTGTAGAGGGAGAAAGTGACACATATCCCAAACCCCTCCCCCCCCCAATACTAAGTTTGAATGGGGATGTGTAGAACTTACATACCACCTGAACATAAGAGGGTTACCAGTCAGTGTTATCGTCTCTATATTTCCCCGATCTCTAGGTACACCATGATGCTGGACTGCTGGCATGAGACACCAAAACAAAGACCAAACTTTTCCAAACTGAGGCTTCAACTTGAAGCCATGCTGGAGGAGAGCACACCTTACCTGAGCCTTTACCCAAGCCAAGCGCACATCTTCCACTGTCTGGACGACATCCGCGAAGAGAGCGACGAACTGGACTCTGCGAGCGAGGCAGAACCGATGCTTGAGGATAGCGACAAGGTCGTCGAAACTAACAGACAGCAAACACCTTCCACGCTGAATTTAAGCCGGTCCGGGTTGAAATTTGATAGTCCCGATGAAAAAGACGAGAGCGATTCTGTCATCGAGGGAGACGTAGAAGAGGATAACCTGCAACCGAGGAAAGAATTAAATGGTTCCGTGGAGTACGTTAACACCGGAAGACAAATCACGACTGAGTCCAACAACAGGGATGAGCTGATATTGTCACTCTTATCCAGCCCAGATAGCTGTGATTCTGGAGTAGCTGTTGACAATAAGTTCCTGTACGACTCCAAAGGACAGCCCATAGAATATGATGGTGTGGAGCAAATGGTTTAGGTCTTTGCATCGTTCACGAAGTAACATCCCGCCCAACGTTTAATATATATGAACTCCTAAGGGTCAGTGTGGGAGACAGGAGAGTTATTGAGGGGGTGAAATCTGTCTTGCTGCCCCACCGAAAAGCTTGACGCCTGCACAGCCTGCAGTGGCCGACATTGTCTGTACATATCATTTTGGGAATACTGTAGATTATCAGGCTACTGTATTATTCTAAAACTCATGACCCATCAAAAAACGATGGTGATTAGCAAAGTAATTTAGGGTTTAAATCTTTCTATGACCCGAATAACAGAGATCGCATTTTATTATATTAACCATACTACACTTATCCATCCATATCAGCAGTTGATAAACTGCCTTGTGTTGTATTCCACAAAGTAGGGTTACCATAATTTCTTTTTCGTTGAAAAGTGGGACAATGCATCCTGGGGAAGTGGTCTAATGGGGAGAGGTCCCCCTCTCCATATTGCCAAATAACCAACGAGTTATTAGGCTACCTGTTGCAACTATGTAGCCCCACGTAAGACAGTTTATGCTTGTGGGGCTAACATGACATGCGGCCATCAATCATGTATTTTGTATTGAAAATGATTATATCATGCTTGCGAAATGGTCACATATGCTCATATAGTGTTGCGTACTACATGTGTCCTTTTGATAATTTGCATAACATGAAGCAATGATTTTTTTTTCGGATCATCACAAACACATTAGAAATGACGACAATTTAGTTTGCCGGCGGGACAATATATTTTGTTCTGGCTCTTTGAGAGAAAAAAATATTCTGTCCAGTTTTTTATATAAGATGATTTGAGTAATCACATCTTCAGTTTCTATTGAAATAATGAACAATTATGAAAGTATGCTTCTTTTCTTTCTTCTTTTTTTAGAAAGACATTTCAAGAACTGTTTCCTTGCTTCCCATTAATGTAAATATATATATGCCCACTGCTAACTTCTTTAATCAGCTGTTTCTTCTGTAACTCACAAAGAGAATAAAACAATATTTGTCATATACGGGTCATGTTTCAGACATTTCATTGGGATCCACTCATGAAAGGGGTTAAAATCCATGATAGCAGTGCAGAAACTAATTCTCCATCTTGTTTCTTGCTTTTTTAGGTTAATTATTTGTCAGTTTGTTCTATTTATCTGTTTTTCATAGTAACCGAATTAGTTGTTTTAAGCCTCGACATTCCAAGCTAAGTTGTTAGTATTTGGTGGATTTATTTCCTTTATTGTTCTATATTCTGTAGATATTGAAATAATTAATTTTTGGATAAATATTTCTAAATTAACAAGTTTTAAGTTTTATACATCGTCGTAGCTGTGTGTAGTATGATGTTATTTTCGTCAGCAAAGAAATCTGTTGTGATTTACAAAACTTGTGATAAATGAATACTTTTTCCATTGATACTGTTGAAACAATTCTCTCTGTACTTCGTTTCCTGGTCACTATCACTATGGGCTAATTAGTTTGTGTCTGAAAACAATATCTTACTGTCACCAGTAAGCAGCAGAGCCTACCCACGTGGGTCCATTGGTGAGTGCAGGGACCCTGGCAGGTCCAGCGTTTCTGTGTGGCCCAAGGGAGAAATAAATGCACAGAAGCTCTGCCATTTTGTTCAGAAGGCTACACCAAAGAAATCGTAGCGATGCTTACTGTTGGACATTAATTTGTTTTGTTCTTTCCATAGCAGTTTCTGGGCCTACATGAATTCCCCCCCCCCCCCACCCACACTACCATTCCATCTGCTCACTTGTACATAATATGCTTGTTGTCCAGGTTTCATGATTGCATTTCTGGCTCAAAAAAGTGTTTTGTCAGGGTTTCACCTGTCGATCTTCCATCTATCATTCCTGTTGATGTCCCCATCATTGGGACATTGTAAAACTCATCGTCATAACCTAAATGGTGTGTGCTGTCACAGTCATTCCATCACATTAATTGTGGATCCAACTAATTGTAAAAAGCAAAAGGAGTCAATTTAATGCTTGTTAAAAGATATATCAATCAGAATTGTGAATTCTACTATGATTGTTCATGGAATCTGAACATTCGGTTCCTTTCATCTTGTCTCATTAATAGCATCCATATTCTTTCAAATGTTGCATATTTCATATCTATTTGTTTATATTAATATCAGCAATCCTTGCACAGGAATGAAATTACTGTATATATATAGTAACACTAATTTACCAGCTATAGTAAGCAATCGTGTGACTGAACACACATAGTATCAGAAACAGCCAAGTCATAATGGAGTAGTCTCGATTATCTAAATGAAAATGTCGAGAACACTTTTCCCTTTCAGACAGAGATTATTGGCTGGGTATAAGTATTTGCTACAACCAGTCTCAAACTTTGTAGTTTGTGTCTAATATCAAGTGCAAGGGGTCCTCAATCAGGGGTCCTCAATCAGGGGTCCTCAATTATAAGGTCCCGAGTTCGAGTCACTCCAAGATTAATGTATGTCGTCCAGTTACAGAGTTGTTGACAATTCATAATCATGGACGTCAAATACGAATCTAAGAGACTGACTTCGGTCAGCTTGTGGCTTTGATAAGCCAATGATGGCTCTTCGCGAGTTCCTGCTTGCAGGAGGATCTAGAATACATACAGGTATTGGAAAAAAAAACTCTCAGACACAATTTTGTAAGTGCGGAAATGATTTGCGACTTAAAACAATGAAATGATACTTGTAAAATCAATATTTCTGGATGATCTACCATCTCTCCATAACTTCCCTGTGTATCTGTAAACATTAACAAACATGGGATTTTATTTCGCCTGTGTTGGGTTTTATATTTGTGTCATTCTGCCCCAAGCTACGTAATTATTACACATCAACGGATATGTCTCCTTAATTTTTATTTATTTATTTTATTCAACTTTATTTAATTGAGGGTGACTCGGTAAGCCAGAGCTATTCTTTACAGCTATTGAAGGAAACTGCATGATCATTTCAACCACATGAATCCTCATGGTCAGTTGCAGTTGATCACTATTTACTCCAAGTACAAGAATAGTTGTATCCCACAACTATTTGACTGTTTCACTAGCTAACTTTTAAATTTTGGCCCAACTCCATTATTCCTGCTAGAGTTTTGTGGACTAACGAAGCAGATTATACTTTCCGAGTACTTTTATTTTTAATTGAATGGATGAGAATGATAATCCGCAGATTAAGAAGTAATCGTAATGCTAAAAACCAGCTTTCATTCACTTAGGCATTAATGATATATAAATGGCCTATACATGGAAAAATACACACTGCAACAGTATCCTATTGCAACAAGTCTTAGTATAGCTAATTGGGTGTTTTCTGTTTAGATATGGTTTCGTCTATTAAGTTTGTTTGTCAGTTTTTAAGAGTTCTTAAAAGAAAACAATATGTTTAAGTTTATATTAAGAAAGAGATATCTATATTTTCCGTGAAGGTTGTTCATAGCTGTACATAAAGGGAACGTTAAAGTTTTGAGGTTACAGTGAACATTTTGATCATCCTTATTAATTTGGGATAGAAAGGGGGGGGGGGAGGAATTGTGTCGCAAATGTCTCATTTGTCCGATTTCCTCTGGATATGATGTGCAATGATATTGTTCTTGTTATAATTAATGTGGTGTTTTGGTTTCTTCCTTTTCAAAAATGTGGGAAATAAAAATAGAATTGTACATGTCAGTTAGGTTTTGTTTTTCATGTTTAAATGTTTCATGTCCACATTTGCTCATTGAGCATGTTATTCAATGTTTCACCCTTCAATACCACCTTGCTTGTAGTTCTACTTCCAGAAGTGGATTCAATAAGGGGGGGGGGGGGAATTAGGGGGGTGAACCAATTTGGGCAGTGGGATATGTGACTATAAAGTTTCAAACAAAATGGATCCTCCGTGCATTCTGTATCAAACGTTATGGTATTTGAATGTTTCTTCAAGAGACCTTGTTTTAATTACACTTTTATATCATTTTTCAACAAAAGAGTGCAGTTAACATAACAAATAGCACTTTCTTTCATTACAAAAATGGTAAACAAAAGGTGCACTCTGAATGAATAGAAAGAGGCATTTTAGAGGATTTTATTTTTCTCACACAACTTGCACGAAGAAATATAACGCAGAGAAAACCGTTCTGTTGAAGCATTCCTGTACGAAGTACGCATGCGTAATCTACTGACCAATTCAAATTGCTCAAACCGAATAAATACTCGAAAGGTTTATTCAACAACGAGTCGGTACAGCGTTTGTTCGTCGAGATATCGTCACTTTAAATACCCTGTGATGAGCTAAGTGAATTTTAATTCAGTTAGTTTAATATACGTAAGTAATTTCGCCATGGATACTCCAGAGGAAAAATCGAAATTCTTAAACATTAAAAATTGGCAATGGTCAATTTTATTGTTTTTTCTCTTGTTAGTTTACCTTGTATTTGGTGCCTTTATTTTCCGTGCTACCGAGAACGGCAGTTCTTCAGAGGCGAAAGAGGAGCTCTACCGAGGAATCTTCGAATTTATCCAAACGCATAATTGTTTAGATCTGTACGATCTTCAAATGTTTGGTAAAAACATTACCTCGTATCTCTCGAAAGGCGCAAGTCTGAAGAAACGTTATTGGATAGATCGAGATACGGAAGAGACTGAAACAAGATGGATAATGACCAGAGCTTTCGTGTTTTCTCTGACAATCATCACTACTATAGGTGAGTCTTTGGCTGTATGATGACGGTTTGACAGTACAGAGTGAGCAACGGTTGCACACTGGTCCGCGGTTATCTACAGTGCCCATGATATTCGATTATCTTACCATCATGCAGTTGGGCAAACTATTGCACCATTATGTATAGATAAATGACCTGAAACTATTGAACTAACTGTTCTATACTTAGGCACTTATATTGATTTTTATATTCTCACGTGACCCATTTTGTGAGCAGAACGTGTATCTGAAATTGAGCCTGTGTCCCGGTAATTGAACTGATGAAATTGACATCGAGTGCAGCAAATAGCCAACAAAGTATGAAAACATTCAATATTAATCAATCGCAACGTGTTTTTGCATCATGCTGAATTTACGTGATCATCAAATATAGACTTATGAAAATACCACAAATTAGTCCACGTCAGTAATTTCATAGGCCTACATAAGGGACCGACCCCTCGGATCCTAAATTTTCACAACAAATATTTCCCGTCTTCCCCCCCCCCCCTCTCCAGCTCCTCGTGTTTAAGAAGGACGATCAGCACAATTATACTTTTAAATGGTTCAGGTCATGCATACTGCTCTTGCTTATCACGCTACATGCTTGCTTATATAGATGATTGAGATTCGCTGCAACACGCTTTCTGGATACCTCTGTGATTTGTTGATACTGATAGTCATCTGAGAACTTATATATACAATGTACAATCAACTTTTAGCATGTTAATGTTTATGCATCTAGTAATTTATCTATCCTTTTTCTTGGGGGGGGGGGTAGATATGGGTAAGCATAGGGACGAGCCTGTCGTGAAAGCCTACCCAAAAACTTGCATGTATAGCTCCCTCGCCTCGCAACCACCTACCTACCCCTTTCCCATCGATAAAAAATACACCCTGTGATACCTAATCGACAAGGTTTATGGGAAAATATAGTCTATAATTGTATGCTGACAATATATGTAATCTTAATTGGTCTTTTCACAGGATATGGAAACATCGTCCCTCGCAGCGGTAGAGGGAGGTTGTTCTGCGTCGCCTACGCATTAGTTGGGATACCTATAATGGCGTTTACCTTGTCAGTGTTTGGAAAGTCTTTGGACGGATTTGTAAAGCGGTATACAAAATTGTTGAAGTTTCTCGGGAGACCGATTAAACACAAATGCTCACGGGTTGCAGTCCAATCTCTTATAACAATACTGCTCATTGCCTCAACACTGATACTAGTACCTGCTACAATGGTGTCTTACTTCGAACAAGTGTCATACTTTGATGCGATATACTTCTTCTTCATCACGGTGTCCACTATCGGCTTCGGTGATATAGCGCTTGACGAATGCACACGGTGCTCATATTCGTACACGGTCTGGACATTCGTGCTGTTCTTTACGATATATGTTTTCTTAGGTATATGCGTCATTTCTGCGTTATTCAAAGCGTTTTCGAGTTACAGGAAGAGAAAACTTATCGAAGCCGAATCGTTGCTTGTAACTTTCATTAACAGCGGAAGCACAACAGTTATCAATACAATAGCCAACACTTTCGTAACTAGTTCACCAAGCCACAGTGCTGCTAAGAGCACGGTCGACAGTGTTGCAGACAGTAACAGCGTGGAGATGTTATCCTACTACCATGACACCAGCACATATCTTCAAAGTACCTGTAATGAAAATAAGACGTCAGCCGATGTCCACGGCCCGTCTGCTTCAACGTATCCGTATCTACACGTGAACACAGAGCCACCTTATGAAATCAACTAAGATCACATACGTGTATGGCGTCCACATATATCATGCTGGAATATAATTCGTCGGTTTTTAAAGCGGGACACCCTCATCTATAGATCTAGACAAATGATTTTGATGATGGTGAGCAATCTACGACCCTCTGGATTTTGACCTCTCTGAATTGTGACCACGTGATTTGATATGTACCGGATATTCTTAGTTCAAAAGGAGTGAACGTCAAAGGCATCATCGTAGTCCTTTCAGTTTTAGAGATTCTAATAGGAGGAATAATTCCCACAGACGACAAAGAACCATTTAACTCCGTTCGGATCAGCACTTACTTCTTTTACATTGCAGTATTTGTTTCTCAGTTTAATAATCACTTAGACGGGAAATATCAAGCAAGAAATGCTATCATTATTCTCAGCACAAATTCTATTGTATGTATGTATGTATTTTAGATCCTCCTACAAGCAGGAACTCGCGAAGAAGCCACATTGGCTAATCAAAGCCGCAAGCTGACCGAGATCAGTCTCTTAGATTCATATTTAACGTCCATGATTATGAATTGTCAATTGTCGAGAACACTTTTCCCTTTCAGACAGAGATTATTGGCTTGGTATAAGTATTTGCTACAACCAGTCTGAAACTTTGTCGTTTGTGTCTAATATCAAGTGCAAGGGGTCCTCAATCAGGTCCTCAATCAGGAGTCCTCAATTATAAGGTCCCGAGTTCGAGTCACTCCAAGATTAATGTATGTCGTCCAGTTACAGAGTTGTTGACAATTGACAATTCATTATCATGGACGTTAAATATGTATCTAAGAGACTGACTTTCGGTCGCCTTGCAGATTTGATAAGCCAATGATGGCTTCTTCGCGAGTTCCTGCTTGCAGGAGGATCTAAAATACATACATACATACATACATACACACACATTCATACACGCCTACACGACTACTTCTTAGGTATATGGAATGCAACCACGAGGTATATCAGGAATGGAGGTATATCAGGAATGAAACCACGTGACATACGTCATAGTTGGAAATGGTATTGCAATAAACAATATGTTCAATGCCATTCCTCATAATTAAACAAATGACAGTTTGTACTAATGGCTATTTGAATACGAAAGAGATGATAAAACCATAACAAACTAGTACTGATTGTACTAATTACGTCATTTCCGATTCTTATGCAACGTAGACTTGCCTAGATGCCTTTGCTATACGAAACTGTGGTCGGACTATAGGCTCAGTTTTGCCTGGTTTCAAAAGCAATAGTCTTTCTCAAGATTCTAAGCACTTGTTGTGATGAAAGAGAACAATGATTATCACGAACAAAATCCATTTTCCATTCAAACGAATTTGACGAAGATTTAAAATACAAACCCGACCTGCTGCATTTAACTTGAATGATTTTTGTTTCAGGTTGGCTATTCTGCTCTACTTTAAATTGGAAGTCATCTACACGGAATTGACTGTATCACGCGGTACTTTATTGCTACATATTACAGAAAGCCAAACGATGAGTGATAATGTTATTCTCCATTTGATAAGAAATCAAAAATTAAGTTATTTTCTTACTTTCGTTACAAGAAATAGAGTTTGAAGTGAAAGGTAACTACCTGTGTTTGTTGTACATGTAGTTGTAAAAACAGAATAACTCAAATTGTGTATGTTCGATCTAATACGACAAAAAGAATAAACAATTCCATATCATTTATAAGAATAAATGTGTTCCTTATATATTGAACTCCATATACACCGCCTCATATACAACTTATTTTGGGTTTTTTTTTTAGTAATCTAAAACAAAAAGAATTATTAATCATTTTAACCATTTCAATAATCCTGAATACGTTTTTTCATTTTTTTCGTGTGTATTTTCAATAAACAATAAGTTTATACTTGCATGCATTTTTTCTTGTGTCTAATTATAAGAATTTTCTCATCCCATATTGTATGGTTAGAATTAAAGATAAAAGCATGGGTAGATGGTGGATTAGGGCATTACGGACGCACGCCCGCCCGGAGGGCATTGGGCAAGGGCGTCGCGAGTGTGTTCTCGGAGTTGAACAAGCCAAACACTGACAACTTATATTTCTCCCAACTTAGCAAGCGCGATACGGGAGGGGTGGAGGTACTACACCGACTTTTGAAGTTACTATTTTGAACTGAAAGATTATTTCATTTCACAGGAATTGCGATCACTTCACTCCTCAAAAGTCGTCGGGCGGACGTAATTCCAGTTAACAAAACCAACAAATACTGCGTCATGGAAGTCACGACACAGCTTCAAGGAGACACAAATCCAAAAGATAATATGAAAAAGATGATATGATAGACATCTTTGTGATAAACAGCTTCCTCAAACAACTGAGAAAGATATTGCTCTGGTTTGGACAAATGGTTCAAAAGGAACCAAATTTGAGGCAGTGGGACATGTGACGTTGATTTTCGGTGCAGAAACCACAAAGGTACCTGAAAAGTTTAAATCAAAATAGATCCTCCTTTGCAAAAAAACCTTATTTGATTGTCTCTTTACAAGAGACCATGTTTTAATAAACACTTTTGTTGCATTTGTCAACAAAAGAGCGCTGTTTACATAACAAAGAGCACTATTTGTTATTACAGAAATGGTAAATTTTTTATTAGAGAAATGGTAAAGAAAAAAGATCCCGACTATGGATCAATTAAATGGGGCATTTAAGAGGAATTTCTTTACACAACTGGAAATCTGCTGAGCACAGCATCCTGCCCCGCACCACTGTCATTTTGCTTACTCTTCTTGTTTGTCCTCGTTTCCCTCCTCTACCTCCTTCTCCTCATCCTTTACCTCATTCACACCTCCTCTTCCGGCTCCTCTTCACAAACCTTTACTGTTATTCACAACCTAACTTGATAAGATTTGTCATCGTCACCGATAAGTTATTTTGTTTAAAAGAGCATCTTACGTAATTTCTTAACCATATTTCAAATTTCCTCTGGAGTGGCGAGAATGCACGCATGTGTTCGCGTGGGCTTATTACGGGCTCAGGTATTCACTTATGTTCCTGTTGTTGTTGTGCATGTATGCCCGCACCCCCCCCCCCCTGAATTCTCCTGTCCCTTATTTATATACCCCAAGAATAACGCTGTAAACTCCAGACAACCCGGCAACCGCCCGGTGTTCTTTCATTGTATGTGTGACAAGCTTGATCCCGAACCGATTTGTAAAGTTATGTATTTGCTGGTTTTTAATAGTAACGTTTTGGTTTCGTCGTGGTAAATCGATGTTTGTTTCTTCAGAAATGTAAGCTTGGTTTGTTCATTAATATTGTGTTTGTTTGTGTGTGTCCTCTAATGTATAATTTCACCTCGCTTCTAGTATGTCTTCCGGTTTCTATGTTGTTGTTATAATTGCTTCGTAATGTATTAATTATTAATGACTTCATTTTGTTCTTTCTTACCGTTTCTCTGTGCTTTACGGCACGAGTGCAAATGAAAAGGGGTAAACCCAACAAACGCCTACTGGCTCTTCATTTAGAAGCACACACAGCGGCAAGATTGTTCAAGTTAGGCAAATTTCCTCTGTTTTCTGTATGACATGAACCACCTTAACATTCCTTTATACTCTAAAATTAATTAGCTGGTTTGGTAGAGGCAGGCCCGACTAAATGGAGGTCAGACGGGACTATATCCTCAGAGCCCGTTGTCATTTTGGGGGGTCCGCGAAAATGAGACTGGGATAGTATGGGATGTATATGAACAGTACAAAACGATGGGCTTGGTAACATAATGCCCCGATGCCCGATCCGGCTCCTCGATGTTCATGGGTAGAGGATAAATTCTTGAATAAGTTAGGGTCCACTTCCCCCTACTCCCTGTCGTCTCTACACACAGATATGTCTTTAATTTCCCTTCCGATTACCCCACTCCATCAAAATTTCGGCTCTCCGCGGGCTGAATCGCTAAACGTCATTATAAAAGTTACTGGTAGGAATAAAGTAAAGTGCTTAGAGAGAAATGGTCAATGTCAATGACGAACTACTTAAGCAAGTGTAGTTAAGTATCTGTTTCCATGGTGATTGAATGCGAGTGATTGTTGACTTTAACCGAACTAATTCCAGCCTGTATATCGGACCAGCATTATTATATCTCACTAAAAGTTTAACTCGGGTGCTTTATCTCGAGAGCTTAACCAAGGATTTAGTTGAAGGATTTCTCTCTAACGGAGGTGAGCTAGCCTACTATAAAGCAGCTGAGCCCTATAGTCGATAGTCGTGTAGGAAGCATATTGATGACAGCGAGGTAACTGTTAATGTCTGACATTTTTAAATTTATAGGCCTACAGACTGATAAAGTCCGTGTGTTGTCAAACAGGATGTCGATTTATTTCAAACAAGCTACAGTAAAGCCAGCAGATGCGCACGATTGAATATTGAGTGAATATCACCTGATAGGAAGAAGGAACGACAAGCGTAAATTATCTTCTTTTGCTACAAGTAGACCTGTACGTTTATAATAATAGAGAGCCCGCAAAATTTTATCTGGATCGTCTGCGCGGAGAGGCTGACTGTGATGTCATTTACCGTTACATTTTGGTTTTTCATGTTATTGGTAATGAATGGTTAAAGACACAATAACCGAAGGCGTTCTGGCTTCTAACATATTTAACTCTTCGATGTTCTGTCTTTTTAACTTCTAACTGGAAGGCTTCGATTATCATAATTTCATAGGTTACGAGAGCACTTGACCACCATTGAACTCACGGTTGAGCTGACGACAATGATAAATGAAACAAAATATTTTTTAACAAAATTATATCAAATTTATATCCGTTAGCACTTTCTCTATCCCTCTCTCCCCATCTCCCCATCTCCCCATCTCCCCATCTCCCCATCTTATCTTTTAATGGAAGAAGAACTAACTAACGAAGACAAAAATATAACGCAGACCCAACCGTACTGTTCAAAATAATGTACGCAATATCTGTGCGTAAACGACTGATCTATTAGATATGCTCAAGCCAAATAACTACTTGAAAGGTTTATTCAACAACGAGTCGGTACAGCGTTTGTTCGTCGAGATATCGTCACTTTACCCTGTGATGAGCTAAGTGAATTTTAATTCAGTTAGTTTAATATACGTAAGTAATTTCGCCATGGATACTCCAGAGGAAAAATCGAAATTCTTAAACATTAAAAATTGGCAATGGTCAATTTTATTGTTTTTTCTCTTGTTAGTTTACCTTGTATTTGGTGCCTTTATTTTCCGTGCTACCGAGAACGGTAGTTCTGCGGGGGCGAAAGAGGAACTCTACCGAGGAATCTTCGAATTTATCCATACGCATAATTGTTCAGATCCGTACGATCTTCAACTGTTTGCTAACAACATTACCTCGTATCTCTCGAAAGGTGCAAGTCTGAAGAAACGTTATTGGATAGATCGAGATACGGAAGAGACTGAAACAAGATGGATAATGACCAGAGCTTTCGTGTTTTCTCTGACAATCATCACTACCATAGGTGAGACTTTGGCTGTATGATGATGGTTTGAGTACAGAGTGAACAACGGTTGCACACTGGCCCAGGGTTTATCTGCAGTGCCCTATTTCGATTATTTAACCGTCAGTTGGGCAAACTATTGCACCATTATGTAGATAAATGACCTGAAACTATATTGAACCCACTGTTCTACTTAGACACTTATATTTATTTTTTATTCTCACGTGACCCATTTTGTGAGCAGAACGTGTATCTGAAATTGAGCCTGTGTCCCGGTAACTGATGAAATTGACATCGAGTGTAGCAAATGGCCAACAAAGTATGAAAACGTTCAATATTAAGCAATCGACACGTGTTGTTGCAACATGCTGAATTTTAGTGATCACCAAATATAGACTTATGAAATATACCACAAATAAGTCTGGCAAGTCAGTAATTTCCTAGACCTACAAAAGGGACCGACCCCCTCGGCTTCTAAATTGTCACAATAAATTATTCCCCGTCTCCCAACACCCTCCCAACCCCCCCCACCCCCCGTATTTAAGAAGGATGACCAACACAATTATACATGTCAATGGTTCAGGTCATGCCTAATGCTATTGCTTATCACGCTGCATGCTTCCTAATATAGATGTTTGAGATTCGCTGCAAAACACTTTCTGGATTCCTCTATGATTTGTTGATACTGATAGTG
>KN886257.1:5794-19852 GCA_000934455.1 Apostichopus parvimensis
GAGTTCAGTAATTTTCTGCTGCATCTGAGACTGTTGTGTTTTGATGTTTGCTTGGATTTTGTTTGCTTGTTTTTCATACTGTGATTTCAAACTGACGTTCTTCCTTGCCACGTTATGTCGCAGTGTTTTTCGAATAGTCTCAATTTTCTGTGGCAACTCGAATAGTTTTGATTCATGATGATTTAGCTCAGCAAACCTCTCTTCTAATTGAAACCTGATTGATTTAGCCAAATCAGTTACGTTGACTGTGTTATGTCGTCTGTGCAGCCCACACTTACATGCATCACAGACTGGTGTATTGTCGCAAGTACTGCAACAAAATTGGGCAGGTTGTGTTGGATGGGCTACACACGCCATTAGTTCTTTAGCGTGTGCTAATTTTGTTGGTGTTACTCTCTTTTCCATTAAGTTAATTGTTTGTTGTTTATGAGTTTTAAATTTTTTCTTTTGAAGATGAGATTGATAACACTGATCGCATAGGTAGTCCTCACATTGAAAGCAGTAGGCTGAGAGCGATGTTTGTAAGGAACAGCATGTACAGACCTTGAAGGGTTCCCTTTCAAGTGTGCATCGCAACTCTTTCACATGCAGCATGTATTTCGTTTGGAGATCATCCTGAAGTCCATTTACTCCAGAATTTGGTATCCTACACTTATATTGACAGACTGGACAGGTGATTGACCACTGACGTAGTGCCTGGTCTAATTTTAGCAAGCAATCCCGACAGAATCGATGAAGACAAGGCAGCAGTTTCGGCTCTTTCAGTTCATTCAAGCATACTGCGCAAGTAGAGAAAATCATATCCGTCCTCTCCGTTGCTTTGCTGGCAGCCATTTCTGTCTGAGAATGGAAAACCCTAATATAAATAAATCGGATCCTTAACTTCATTCTATGTTGTTTCAATAGTAAGATACACAGTTGTGACCGTTATAGTTACATTACGGGCACTACTTTTCGTAACCAACAATCAGATAATCGCTCGACTATTTACTACTGAATTTTAACGAAGTAGTACAAGCAAACTTGGATGACATGTTGTGTAGATAAACATGATTGTGCCAAACGTCAATGAAACATATCATAGTGTTAGAGTGTACACTTAATGAAGTATTTCAACAACTAAGGTATTAAATTAAAAAGTCTTTGGGTGTCTTACAAGAAATGCGTAATACTGACGTACGACAGTCCTGCAGCGAAATTATTGCAAGTCCATCAAATAGTTAACTTGTAATCTTAAAGAAACGTATCATTGTATGTTTCAAACACTCATTTTAGCATATATTCCAATTGCTTTGAGCAAAAAAATACAAGTATGTTACTTTTGGCAGAATGACCAAAGTTAAGATACAGTCAGCTACTTGTCATGTCATTCATCCATGACCTCTTTAGTGAGTTGAATCCATTAAAAAGAAAACTATCATTCATAAGGTTTCCTTCGTTTAAAGTATTACCAAATGTATCTTTGTCCATGACGTCCACTCAAGACAAAAACATGACATAATTATAACTAGTATACATAACGTGTTATAAACAGAGCGAATAGGTGTAGTTATTAAGGGAAAAAGACCATTCAAGAACTGTGAAGTCTAAATTCTTCAAAGAAGACCTCTACATGTTTATCCGAATGAAACATAAATATATTTAGGAACATGCTAAATACAATAGTATGCATCTCATGCGTATACTATACAGGATAAAGGATAGGATTTTAATTATAAATTTAAGAGGTCTTGAAAACCATATATTTTCTTGCCTTAGAATATTAAACTTACTGATATTTGTTATACGGTAGTTCTCTTGTGAAACTTTCGGTTCTTCGTGACAGTCTGTTATAGCTGAAAGACTGTTCTTTCACTGTGTAAAATGATATACATTCTCTTGGTCGGCTGTAATAGACTTAAACATTATTTGGCGAGAGTTCGAGTTGCATTTGCCTTTGCTGTGGTAAATGCCAGCAATACATCTGTTGGTTTTGAATCTGCAATGCTTTTTACAAGGCCAGCAAAGGCAAGAAAAACAACATTCCACGAAAAAACAGTATTGTACACGAACTGGTGACGAACACAATCTATCGTAAATTTATAAATGTACATCACAATAGCTGCCTTTTATATTGTTTGGTTTTTGTTGGGTTTGTTGATCCTGTCACAATTAAAGAATGTTCACGCATCACTGCTTTTTGGGGGCGGGGGTCTATTGAATTCATGATGAAACTGATTTTGTTTATCGTGCAAATATTCCCTGCCAACCCAACCAGCTCAGTTACTTCAGTTCAGCTAATTGCAATTGACTTAGGGCCATTTAAAGGTCATCTTAAATTAACTCCTCAAGTTAAATAATTGAAGCACATTTTTACCTACCTTTTGGCCAATTCTCAGAGATCAAACGAATAAAAATTTAAGACAAATGCATCGCCTGTCCGGCTTTTGTTTTTTCACATGATTAATTAGACTCATAAACGAGCAGATTATTGACTTTTCCGTTCATAACTCTGTTTGCATGGCTCCTTGCTTGGATACATATTGTTAATAAAATTACATACTGTCTCTTACTCTAAAGAGTACATATAAGCAAACACCCTGAAATCAATAAAAGCTTCGCTGGCAGTTGAGTCAATGGTTGAACTGACTACAGCCACAATGGTTCAGTGTGAAGGTCCCTTTTTATTTTCGATGGTACATAATGCTTAATGTTTCGAATTCAGAACCGTCAACAAAATGTTGCCTACACTGAGAGTTTTCTTTTTTATGTATTTCCTCGATCTCTACAAATGGACAAAATGTTTGGCAATAGCAGTATTTTGCCATTATTGTGCAATTTTGTCATGATCCCAAATAGATCTTTGTAGCTAGACTTCGGTTTGGCTGTGTTCTAATGGTATACATAACGTTGTTATTATGATCGTGTTAGTGCAAATGTTTTGTCAGCTTCGTGTAGATCGATCAAACAAGACGTTAAACAAATGTGATTCGTCATAAAGGCATTTATGAAGTTCAAAGGAGGACGTGTAGTACACATGCTTGGCTGCATGGTTGGATACTTTGATTACTGTTGTCGTTCAGCAATATCACGTACACAGTTATTACTCAAGTTATTATTGTCAGCTGCCATATAGGGGCACCCGGCCTGGCGCGATATGGTTCAGTGAGATTACTTTGGAAACGGATACAATATGGAGGATCGGGAAAATATGTCAATAAATAATAGACACAAAGACACAGATTGTATGTTTACCGGAGAAAAGCCTGCTCTTTCTGTATTATTTGGTGGCCCTAAAAAGAGCCGTTGAATTCAATCAATCTCTTTCATCTTGCATGACCTTGGTTCCAATGTATTGTATCTTCTGGATACATCTAAAATACCTATCTGCAGTTTTTGTACCATTTAAGGTGGCGTGGGATTGCCCGGGGTGAGCTCTTTGGTAGTTACATCTAGGTTTTATGGGTAAGTTACAAAGTGGGATTGCCAGGGTGAGAAATTTATATCGCACGTCTAAGCAATGCATCTAAAATATATCCCATAATAGGATACACGATCCTTTCTTACTCATTAGTTAGGCGATCTCACATGTCAAAAGGCATGCCCAGTGTATACTAGTATAGGTACTCATATAGGTAATGTGGTGGGCGATCAATACACCAATCTAGATCTGTAAGCGATCTTTGTTACAGGGAATCTGGGTACGTTACAAAGTGGGATTGCACTGGTGAGATCTATGAGTACCATTAAAAATACAGATACAAATTCAGCGACCTAAAATAAGTATGCTGGTCGTTTAATGCAATAGCCTATGCCTGTGCTAAGATTATCACTAAAGTAACTAGGATTAAAGAGGAAACATGCTGGTCGTTTTTTTTCTTTTATTCGTTACCGGTATTCAAGTGACCCTTCTGTACGTGGAAATTTCACGCAGGCTTTGTTCAACAGGATGGCATATTGGGTTTAATCGGTTTAAACAGTTAGACCTTCTTCCTCTCCTACAATTAATCTTACCGGAATATCACTAAAAAGTTTCCAATTATATGCTGGTTAATGGAATATAATGGGGAAATGTTGCTCGTTCTTAAAACGTTAAAATCCCCACACGATGACTGAGTTATAGGAGACAAAGAATTTCAAATTCATTCACTTCACGAATATATATATATATATATCAGTAGCTACATTATAGTAAATTGAACAAGTATTAAACGATTCGGATATCCAAATATAATATTATAATAATATACCAAAACTGTGGGCCTATACTAATTAACCTCTCGAATTACGAGTTTCTTCCCTGTTTCATGGCTGAAAACTTTCAAGAATATGATTTCAAATAAGCCTGCGTAAGGTACTATAATGCGATCTCATATAGATACCGTACTGGTGGTGGGCGATCAATACATATATACATATATAAATAGACATAGTCATAAATCCAATTATAGTCGGGAATGACCAAGGACTGTGTGCGATCTTTGGTGGCTACATCTCAGTTATAGGGAATTTGGCTCCGTTACAAAGTAGGATTGCACGGGTGAGATCATTGATGGCTACATCTAAGTTACAGGGAATATCAGTCGTCAACAAATTGGGATTGCACGGGGGCCATCATAGTGGCTACATCTTATTGGGGGTACTTCACAAGTTGGAATTGCACAGGTGCCATCATAGGGGGTACATCTAATATGGGAATCTGGGTACATCAAAAATTGGGATTGCACGGGTGCGATCTGGGGCCCTCCCTACTACTGATTGGTGTGCCGCCTTATCTTCTCTGCCTGTATGTTTCCTGCTCACAGGCCCGTAGCCAGAAAATCGAAGTTGGAAGGGCACCAACAATTTAAGGAGGAACACCAACAGTTTAAGGATGGGAAACAACAATTTGAGGAGAGACACGAACGGTTTATGGCGGGCACCAACAGTTTAACGAGATGCAAATTATTCATGTCCTTGTGATTGGTTTGAAAACTTAATGATATCATAGATGGGGGAGCAGTAGTCTACACGGCGAGATGTCCTGGCTTGGTCCGGGTCTGACTGCTCTTCAAGCTGGTCTCAATTGCATTTAATCAAGATGTTATTGCTCAGACCAAGAGAAAAACCTATTTCAATATGAAGTAGCCTTATATTGCCTAGCCTAAAATGAAACGTGTATTTTCACAATTTTATATGATGCCCTTCGCATTGTCAACGAGTACAATATCGTTCCTTGTTAACTTAGAAAAGATTTTGTTACTCTTTTCCATACAATAATATAACTCATACAAAATTAACCTCGACCAGCAAAGTACTTTAACTATAATTAGTAGCTGAAATCAAAATAAAATAAATTGCACCATTCAACCTCATGGGCTCAACATTCAGGAAGGAAATGACTAACTTTGCTTCTGTCCCGCCCCCTCCTTCTACCCTTGTCCCCCCCCCCTCCCATCACTCCTCTTCTCATAGCTCTCTTCTACCCTTTTTTCTCCAAACCTTTCTGTCTTTGTCCTTCTCCAGTTTATTCCCTACCTTTCCTCTTCCCCTGTTGGTTTCTTTCTTTCTTCTATCCATCCCTTGTCTACTAATCCCCTTACATCTATCTCTTTGTGTTCACGATGCTCATTAACCTGTCTGTATTCTGTGCGTGTTTTCCCGTCTGTTACTGTTACTTGTCATTTAGCCTTTGAAGAAGATCCTGCTAGGATCGAAACGTCAGGCCAACTTACTTTTAAATAATTAGTAGCTGTGTCGAAATTCAACTTACTTTCAACGTGTTTTCACAATTGGTGATGTTACATCCCTCAAGTATGTTTAATATGGACATTTGAGGCAGTAATATTGAAGCTAATCAATGTGTATTGCCGATGTTGCAGAGTTGTGGTTGATATTTTGATACCAATGTAATTAGTCCTCATTATATCTTGACCTAGCATATCCAAACCTCGATAATTAATATACGTTTAATGTCTAACGTTTTAATAGGTATTGCTACAAAAATTGTTCAAAAATGATGAATTGGTCAGTAAAAATCCTTAAGTGTCTCGTGAATTGTACAGACAATGCGAAGTACAACTCGTGGGTAATTTTATCCACTATACAGAACAATGTCTATGCAACGAGTACGTGCATATAATACTACTAAAACATTGTCAGAACGAGTTTGAAGTTTGTCAATAGAACTCGAATTGGATTTAGGCCGTCAAGGTTTTCAGATTTCAAGGTAAGAAGCAGACGTTTTCGAAGCCAGGAAGTTTAATGGAATTGTGTACTTTTACGTACGGTTTGTTCCATATCTAACTGTTCTCACCAAAGCTTTGCGACAACATTATCCGACCGATTACGTTGTTGAATTTCGACGACGTGTTTTCGAATTGTCGACGAATCTTTGACAAATTTGTCACATCAGCGAAAGCTTACGCTGTAACTCTGGATGGTTGTTTCAAACATGCGTAGTAGACGACTTTTTTGGATTTCGTGTAGTAGTAGTAGTCGTAGTAGTAGTAGTAGTAGTAGTAGTAGTAGTAGTAGTAGTAGTAGTACTCTCACAAAATAATTCATCATTGAAACTTGACGAGGCAAATATTTCTCGTATGCTATTAGTAACACCACAGTTAAACCAAAACATCGCAGACCACGTTTATAGTCATTTAAGTTCATTTGATCAAGAATGCAACGCATCCTATGGAAGTACTCGCAAATGACTATATGATATGATATACATTACTATCTCATCGCTCCCAAAAGGAGGATGAGATATTGGAGTTCCTTTGTCAGTTGGGTTACATACAGCTATGGCAGTTGCTATGGCAACAGTTACCATGGTAATGATTCATTTTCCTGACTAGCTACTCTCGGGGATACCCCAGGGTGACCGGAAGTCCATGACGGAGGGAGGGTCAAAACGTGTCTGGGTTCGCGCGTGCGTGTGTGAATGTAATTGTGTATGTGTGTCCAACTTTGGGTCACAAACTCCTCCTAAACAGCTGGGCCAATTTTCTTCAAACTTGAATGGGAAGGTATCCCATGCAGGGTGAACCCTTGTGTCTCACAGACTTCCGAAACCAAAGATCAAGTTCAGTGGTCAAAGGTCAAATTTAATGAAAAGCAAGTGTTTCCTTTAACTCCATTGGTTAACATTGAATTGACATGGAACCTTCACAGGTATAATAGAAATGTCAAGTAGTACCAAAACATGTGGCTCCCATGGGATCCGATGTCAATTGTTCAATTTCAAATGTATATATTTAGCGCAATTTTGTGTCAAACAAACATCCGAAATGGCTTTGCCGAATTTATTCAAACTTGGTGGAAGGTACCCCAGGGTGGGTCCTTAAGTGTCTCACAGACCCCCGGAAATTGTTCATTCGACATAAGCTTTTGCTTGCGGTGAGATATGCAACTCCGTGGATTGTCCTAAATTGATTTTGTTTCACACTGATGCATAAATGAATATTATACAATCAGGACCGATTAGAGGCTACCGATTTCCGTCAATAACTGTGCTAAAACGTTTCTTCTTCAAGGTCATTGCAACTTAGAGTGTTTGTGAGAGAGAGACAGAGAACGACAACTAAAATTGACCTTCGTTATTAGTCGACGATCATTGAAGCGGTTGGAATGAATTTCGTTTACATGGACGAGGGAGTTTATCATTAAGTAAATCATTAAATATATTATGCTTCCAGCGATTCCAAATAAACGCCTCCATTTAATAATCGTGAACTATATCTTGAAATAAGAAGTATACAAACAAGGTACTAGATAAATTTACAAAAGCGTTAAACAGCTATATTATCGTGTGAGTCTAGATTACACAAGTTGTTCCAAGCAAAACTTCTTTAATCATCATCAGAAATGGCATTACATCCTCCCAAAGCACAATATTATTATTACTGACTATACTTTATTACTATTTAATTTCACGTAATACTAATTACATTTTTATACAAAGTTAATACGTTTAATGCTTTACCCATAGACGTTTTAGGCATTTTATCGCGAAACTAACCATTCACCTCTTCTTTTAGACAATTCTCCATAATAACACTTTAACGAAAAACGTAATTACGCCCTTGGCCTCTAATCACCTTTCAAACATTATTAATTAATTGACTTAATATCAGGTATAAACAAGTAGCAAAATTTCCAAAACCAAATCTAAAACGTAAAGCTCATTGGACTAGAGGTTAACGATGAGTGGTTGCTAGTTCCTTTAAAATGTGCAAAGTACTATATTATTCAATTTGTGAACCATCCAACAGTCGGGACGTTCCAGTTTCGTATCGTTTTCACCATCAGTAAAATTTCCGAGACAACTGAAGCAGTACCGATGAAGACATGGTAGTATTTTGGGCACCTCCAGCTGTTTATGTGTCAGAGCATTGCAGACAACAGAAGACTGAATTTGAAAGTGAGAAAATCAGGCTTGAAACAGGAAATCAAATATTAATCAATCAAACAATCGTAACAGTGTGACTAGTCTGACCAATTACATTCTACTTTCAGCAACATTAAATCTGGTGCTTGCTGTAACTTAAATTGTGTTGCTGTAACTTGTTTTAGTCAATGGCACACGCGAACGCTGAAAACAAATATCACCCACGATAGAGCCAGGGCACGAATCTAGAAAAAGTGACCCCATTCCCTTACATCGAAAGTGAAACCGTATGGTCTACATTTTCAGGCCATATTTTAAAGCTGACCAATAAAGCCGCATAAAGCAAATGATGAAAGATCTCGATAAAACAAATTAGAATATTATTTAATGATATGCACCCTTGAACAAACTTTATTAGTGACATGTTATTCTCAGAAATAATGACAACATACCCTCTCTCTTCACAAAACGTATGTTCTACATACATAAGGCCACTCTCAGCTTTTCAGCACAAACAATTGTCATTAGCGTGTGTCTTGAAACAGGTCTCAATACTATTGACTGTTAGGCTATATGGTTAGAAGTAACGCTATATTATTTAACCTTACCTATCTTAACGTAAGCAGAGCATTGGTTTGGAAATGCAAAATGAGCTCAAAATACTCTTAACGTTGGTCGGTAATTCAACTTACCGGTCTTATAGACAACATGTATTACCGCACTACGCACTCTTACAGTAAAGTGTAAAAAGAAGGCGAGCGTACTATTTACTCAGGTGCAAGAAGAGAGTATGTGGCGCTATGTACAATTTAGTTAAGTTTGCCATTTGTGTAAAACGTTGTCATTAACGTAACGCAATGGGAATATGTCCGGATTATTTTATCTGTCAATACCATTTCTTATTGGGGAAGATATTAATAGGAAACCATACCATTAGACAGCTTCTAAATTTATAATGTTATTAGTACTTGAGTTGATTAATTGCCTATCTGAAAGTATATTTTATCTGTCAATACCATTTCTTATTGGGGAAGGGTGCGAGTGAGGAATGGCGAAAATGTTAAAAGGAAACCATACCATTAGACAGCTTCTAAATTTATAATGTTAGTAGTACTTGAGTTGATTAATTGCCTATCTGAAAGTAAAACACGTTGCGTTGATTATTTGACGAATAGACTTAGACCTAATTTTGGGTCAAGAGTAGAACTGACATGCATGAAGTTATTCGAAATATATGAGGTACTGTCGTGCCTTGTTGACATCATAATCACTTCCAGCTTGACTTACTGTGACCATGACAATTGCAACCCTACGTACAAGAACCATCAATGTCCACAACCTGGAACTGTTATTTACTATATCAAACAATGGTAATATTTCTTTCGCAAACGCAATACACATTGTGACATGGTTATATTACTTCCATTGTGTGTCGGCGCCAACGGGGCGCTCGGAGGACATTTCCACCCCCTGATCATGACCCCTCCATGGCCAATCCAACCCCCTCCCCCAATCCAATATGGTAAAACAAAACCCGGATCTCCCTTACGTCTAAATTTCCTTTATTTGGGTATATAATTACAATATCTGCGAGTTTCGCCCCTGGACCTCCACTATTGCCCTGGATCTCCACTCTTGCCTACATTCCATAGCAATGTATGTGCAATTCATCGTTCTGACATGTATTTTTGGGCTCCAATATCGCTCCAAAGGTGAACAAGAAACTGTAACTAGTGTGTGTACTGCAATTTTATCCAACTACACTGTACAGTTGTAACTATAAAGCAACTTGCCGCTTGATGGGGTTATTTTTCGAAACGTTGCTCAGCTAGTCTCTGCAGTGGGTCGCAAACAGCCAAGTCGATCTCGAAATCGATCAACATCCTTCTTAAATACAACTCACTCCATTTGTGTTTTTTATTATTTTTTATTTAAACTTTATTTAATTTAGGGTGATTCGGTAAGCCAGAGATTATCTTCCCCGAGCCTCTCAGATACAAAGACAAAAACACAGAATTGTAGTAAAAATCAAACAATAAAATAAAATTTAAGACCGCCAGATAAACAAATAAAAGAAGCAAATGAAACAATATAAATAGAGCAAGAAGACATACAAGAATAAAACAACAGTAAATAGAAAACATAAAAGCATGAAAAGAAAAGTAAAATATGAAAGGAGCGTAGGAATGAAACAAAATAATAAAACATATATATAGTCTTATATTGTTAAAGTAGATAAATATGAATTAAATGTAGTAAACGTCAAATGTTTTAAACGTTAAGAACAGTTTAAATTAGGAGCTTCTCTGATACTTATGGGTAAAATGTTCCACTGTTTTGCCCCAAAGGTAAGAAAATCGTTTTCTATGAAATTCTGTTCTTACTCCGCACATATGTAAAGCTGAAGTTGAGGCAGATCTTAAGCCATGATTATGGATAAAACTTGTGAAAGTGAACATATCTTTCATATATGAAGGAATGTAAACAAATTAGGGATTAATACACCATCAGCCACCTTTTATATTATACGCGTTGGTCAAATGTTTTCCATCCTAATTTGTCGAATAAGTCAGTAAATGTATCATCATATGATGAATATAGTATAATCCTAGTACTCTTTTGAAATTTCTCTATTCTGTTAATATTTTCTTGAGAACATGATCCCCATATCAGGTTACAATAATCGAAGAAAGTTACAATGAGTACCCCTTGAAACATAGTACTCTTGTAGGAAGGTCAAAGAATGATTTCATTCTTCTTAATAGAGCTATTCTACTACTGACAATATTACAAACATATTCAACTTGTTTTTGCCAAGTCAACTTTGAGTCTACTTTAACCCCTAGTAGTTCCTCTAATAGAGTATTCGCCAGTCGCTGTCCATTCATGTATGCATTTAAGACGTTTTCATTATATAGCGTATTTTCCAGCTGCTTTGAACATATGAGCATACTTGTTGTTTAGTCGGAGTTGATGACCATTTTATTATCACAACAACACTTACTTAAATTCTTAGAATCTTCATTCAAATTAAAAGTGAACCTTTCCTTGCTTTTACGGTATACATGAAAAGTAGTGTCATCGACATACATATCAGCTGACCAGTGGGATAGACATAAATCAAAATCATTAATGTAAATGAGAAACATTAAAGGACTAATAATGGATTCCCGAGGAAGACTACTGCATACTGGCATGTGATTTGAATATGTCGTATTGACATAGCCTACACACACATTGTTTTCTATTTGTTAAATAGGAATGGAACCACCGAGAAGCAGTATAAGAAATCTGTACATTTGTAGTTTTTTTGCAGTAGAATGTCATGATCAACGAGAACGAATGATTTTCTAAGATCCAGTTAAATGGATTTAACCAAATTCATTTCGTCGATTACTTTCATCCATTTATCTACCATTTTTAGCATTGTCGTGTCCCATGAGTGATTAGCCCTAAAACCAGATTGTGCTAATCTTAGAATCTGATACTTTCAATATATTTATATAGGGCTTTACTTATATGATTTTCCAGGAATATGGATACAACTGGTAATATGAAAATAGGTCTGTAATTGTTGATATCGAGAAGCGATCCATTTAATAAAATGTGAACTATTTTGGCTAATTTCCAGCTGGATGGGAATACATTATTACGTATGCTTAAGTTGATTACATGCGCCGTGAAACGTGGAGCAATACATGGAGCATCCATCGAATGTAAGAACTCATTCCGTCCATACCTTTTCGACGTCTTAGCTGTTCAGATACTTATAGACAAACTTTTGCGACGTCAGGAATATTAAAACAGATGTCGCTTGGTAGTTTTGAATCAATATAACTTAGTAAGGATTCACGACTTTCGTTTTTGTAATTAAGTACTTGTTCGCCTATCTTCCTTTTCGAAACGGGAGTAAAAAAAAGTATTAAATGCATTTGCAATACCTTTTTGATCAGTGATATCGTCACCATTAACATTTAAGACGTTAGTTCCACTTGCTCTTGGTGCACTAGTATTTGATTGAACTGGTCTAATTATTTGCTAATTTGAAATAACTTTGGCATCGTCTTGCTTCTTAGAAATAACACTTTTTAAGTAATTCATTTTAGAATGTCGAATAAGAGCTTTGTTTTGTTTCGCCAGAACCGATATATCTCTGGTTCTGTATTCTTTGCATTGTCTCTTTCTTTAATCGCTGATTTTATTTCTCCATTGAACCATTATGGTTGGAAGTTTATAGATTATAATTTGAAAAACAATCACATTATTAATTATCTCCTTGTTTGTTGTCCGTTACTCTAGTTGGGCCTTTTACAAGTTCATTCATACTATATTGCCATAAAGCATTATTCCAACTAGTGTTACTTCCATTTAACATGTCTATATTGAAGTCACCTTAAAAAACTATATATTTAAAAGAATAGTATTGAGAATTAAGATATCATGGAACGAATTTATCAAGTCAGTTTTGGCACTATCGGTGGAAGTTTAATTACACATAACACTTTTCTCTTTGAGTAAAGTGGCTAAACTTCTAACCAGATTAATTCAATATTTTAAATTGCATACTCTTTACGTTAAATAAGTGTAACTCAATAACTTACATAAATTAAAAGACCCCTACCTCTTTTACCGACGCTATCTTTCAGAATTGTCTTATACCCATGTTTGCTGATTTCGTGGTCGTTATAGGTTTCGTTTTAAAAAATGACTCAGTAATCGCCATTATATTAAAACTTAGATCATCCTGGGATAATAGGGTTCCAATCTGATCAATTTTAGGATAGAGATGGTTAATCTTGATAAGACACAGAAATATTTCTTTCTTTGACTTAGAGTCCGTTTTAATTGGTGCTAATGGATGTTTGTTTATAAAATATCCATAAGTTTATATGGGCACCCTCTTCTTGGCTATCTACATATTGGTTGTTGCAGAATTTGTCTTTGTGTCCTTCAAGAAAACAGTTTCTACATGTAATTGGTAGATCATACCAGCACCCTTGCGTGGTGTGTTTCTTTCACCGCAGTTGTAACAGCCTCTACCATAATTACTGATGTTGCTGGTGTACTCTGGCCTTGTTGGTCTTTGGTCCGCACCATATTAGAAAGGGACCTGTTCCCGGTGGTCGGAGTAGCCGTGACTGCAGCCTCGTGATCTGTGGTTTTGCTTACATAATAATCATAAGAAATCGATAAGGGACAAGTTCTTGGGATACGCAATGACTGAGCATAACAACCTCAACAACCATCCTCTCATAAATCTGAAATGTATTGTACTTGCTACAAATTTAAAACCAACTGCTGAACGTTTTTCCGTATTAACTCACACCTTAAAAGTCTCACTTTAAACTTAGGACCCATTGCCACTTTTACATCAAGCTGAATGTCGCTTCCTGTCCTCCAGCTATTGTCCTCTGCCCACAAACTCACCAGAGTTTATTGTATTGTTTATATCCTTATTGCTTGGTGCGGTCCAAATAATCTGTATAATTGTCACTCTTAACTTCTACGTTCATTTCACTTGTGCATACTTTTCAATTAAACACTGGCCATTACTAAAGAAGGTCCAGGGTGACCGAAAAATTCAAATTGTAAAAAAAAAACAGTATTCCTTCATTGTCAACTAGGAGTCCTGTCTTGTTTTTTTTTGGATACATGAGGATATCTATTTTATTCCATCCATCCATCTGTCCGTCCGTGAGTCCGTCCGTCCGTCC
>KN886258.1:23345-37491 GCA_000934455.1 Apostichopus parvimensis
GCTAGACCGTTGATTAACCCCGTTCATTCATACACTACCATTTGTGTGGGGGAAAAATCATAAAACAAAACATTTTTGGTTACATATAACCAAAGATTTATTAAAGTGATGCCCCGTAATTTTACCGTGCGTTACTCACAGGATTAACCACGGTCAGCTGACCTGAATGGACCAATAGGATTTAGGAATCTTTACAAAGTATGAATGAACACCATTTTATCTGTCATGACTTCAGTGATGATCGAACGCAAAATTTTCAAACGGGGCGTTACGATCTAAATTTATGTTGATAACTTGGAGCAAGTTATAAATGTTTATTGTAGATAAATTGTAATAAATTGTTTATTGTTAATTGTTAAAATGTTAATTGTTTTAATTGTTAATTATGGCAAAGGAAAGAGCTCCAATGTCGTGAGTTGCAGAAACCTTTCATCAAATGATATTTGACGTCATATAACGTCCAAGTACATGATGCCACTACAGAGGTTCCAGATTGATGTGAGCAAGTGCTCGAAGAGGCAGATTTGCCCAGTATTACATAATATAAGCATGACCATACTAATAATTGAAATATTAATTGAGTAGTAGACGAAAACCCATGGTTCAATTAAAATAGTTTATAATACAATTGTTATGAAAACTGTCGATACACTGGATCTGAAAATTTACTTTCTTGAAACTTTCTGGCAGCTCTCTGGAACTAATTTTGTTTAGTGAAGTAAACAAGACCCCCCACTCATCCCCCCCCAACAAAACAGACGTTATATAGAATTATGACTCACTGCCGTCATCATCCTCCGATGAATATTCACGGTACACCTCACACCGTTTCCCACTGAAACCGGTATCGCAGAGACATGCAAAGTCGGTGTTGTTGGCCGAGTTGAGGCATTGTCCGCCGTTTTGACAGGGAGATGAGAAACATGGTTCTTGAGAATCTAAAAGCAGCAAATAGAAGAATATAGGTAGAATGATAGGGAGTGTTAGCTCAGTGGTTAAAGCCGGTGCCTTTCAATCATAAGGTCCCCAGCTCGAGTCACTCCAAGATTAATGTATGTCGTCCAGTTACAGAGTTGTTGACAATTGACAATTCATAATCATGGCTGTTAAAATATGAATGTAAGAGACTGCCTTCAGTCAGCTTGCGGCTTTGATGAGCCAATGATGGCTTCTTTGCGAGTTCCTGCTTGCAGGAGGATATAAAATACATACATGAAAATGTTCACATGTGTTTGATGTGCTGTATTATTTAAAACCAAGACTCTATAGAGGGCGCAATACTCCTCTGAAATATAGATATTTGAAACAAGAGTAAGAGGTCAAAGGGATTTACCGATTATCTCGCAAGCGACACCGATGAATCCCGGCTTGCATATGCAGACGAACCCGCCATCTTCTTCCCTGTTGTAGCACAAGCCTCCATTTTGACATGGACTGACGTCGCAACCTCTGGATGAACTCGCTGCGATGATAGGGAAGAAGGGAAAAAAGGATGTAGCATATACCGATGTCATTTATCATGAAAATAATGTAACATGTTTAGAAAGACTTTACTGTACGTTTTTTAAAGTGAATATTATAACATCGCTGGTCAAAAAACTTTCATGATCTGACTGTCTTGCTCATTGGGGGAGGTGGTGGCTGGGTCAATTCTGGTGACCTTTGACCTACCTTCATATTCACAGATTTTGCCGTAGTGTGTGACAGGACAGACGCACAAGTAGTTCTCGTTATTGTCTTGGTTAAGGCAAGTGCCATCGTTCAAACATGGTTGAGTCTGGCACGGTGGAACTGGAAGAGGAAATTCAATAATTCAAAAAATTCAAAAAATGTTAAAATATGATTGGGTAATTAACTGGAGATTTAGGGTTATTTGAGCCACTAAGAATTCACACTTTCTGTTCTCGGGTTCCTGAATGCAAATATCCTTACAGTTTTAATTTTAGATTGAATCTCTTTGCTTTTGTTGTAATATACGAGGAGGGGAGGTGGGGAACATGTTTGATGGAACACATAGTGTAGTTATGATAATAGAATTTGGCCTTTCCATGGATCCTAGCGCAATATTACCTCTTCAGACTTGATTGTTTCGGTCAAGGGAGGGCAGATTTAGAATTTATTGACAATATTGAAAAATTCAGATATCTGGTTATAAGTTCAATGTTCCACCTGGGTTTATTATAGACAACTGTTTTTTATATAAATTGTCTATTAATCTGACCATTGTTTTTGTTTCTGTTGTTGTTAATTGTTTACCTCGTTCAGAGCAAGTTTTTCCGTGGTAGTTCTCCGGACAAGCACAGAAGAAATCTCTACCGTCTTCTCTGTTAAGACACTGGGCTGAATTCTGGCAAGGATTCGAATTACATGGCTGAAGATCTGAAATGACGAAATAATAAGTGTACGTTTAATTTCAGTCTGGTGGAGAAATAAACCATCTCCACATTGCTAAATTAGGACCTATTACAGAGAAAAACAACTCGTTGATTTTTTCATTCACACAATTATCACTTTTTTGGGGACGTGACGTTAATTTTCAGTTCAGCATTACTGTAACAATTCTCAATCTCCTTTCTGGGCCACCATACTTAAAGGCATTGAAGACTCGCCCCAAACCGTGTGCGGCCATCTGAAAAAGTTAACTTTCCGTTGCTTACAAGTGACGTTTTGTTCGTGTCGCTACAAAATGCAGACAGGACAGTAATGAAACGTGATACCTTGTTATCTTTATCTGGACCTGAGATGTCCATCGCTGTATCGTTGTACACTGTGCTGTGGGTATTGACCGCAGCTGTATGTACTGACTGTACACCAGTGTCTAATTACCGATGGTAGCAAGCTGTGTGTGTGTATTTTTTTGGATCGATGGTGGTGTCTTACACTTCTGTTACATCTCATTTGAAACTAGGTCAGATTACCGGCATTAGACGTTTCTTTTTGCGCGAGTCTTCACACCCTTTAAAGACCATTGCCTAGCAACAATGTTTTTTTTTATCGCGGAACTCACCCAACTGTTCACATCTTGATCCTACAAATGGTGATGGGCAGAAACAGAAGTAACCATCTAACTCGTAGTCATGGAGACAAGAACCCCCATTGAGACAGGGAACATCTTCACATGAAGTCGCAGAAAAGTCAGCTGTAAAAAGGAAAGGAAAATAAAAAATCACCTTACCAATTAAATCTGAAACAAATTACTTTTGAACATTTCGAAGAGAAATTATCCTTCCCCAGTGTCAAATGATGGTTAAATTTGTTTTTATTGTTTTCGCCTTTAATTTAAGAAGCTGGATCTTAATGAGGTTTTTTTTTTCTTGTCGTCTAACCGGAACATTCTGTGGATAATTGTGAGGGTCACTTCTCAGAAATTAATTTAGTTTAGAATTTTTTTCCACTCTGATATTAGTTTAGTTAGTAAAAAAAATGGATCAGGAGGGACTCTCAAGTCCCCATCAAGGACCCTATAGGAGAGCCATAAAAAAACTGAAGAAACAAACACTCAGACCTGATTACAATGCTTAAAGTGCTTGTCCAAAGCATTCTTAAACCCATTCACTTTAACTCTCAGTGTTGTATTTAACAAGTTAAATAGAATATAATTTTCCAACAAGATCCACCCAATAAATTGTACACATCTTCTGTGTTACTATTCACCCTTCGAATGTACCCTTAAATGTATGCCTAGATGGTGATAAATACGTAGCATGATCAGAAAGATCAATGAATATTCGTGAGTATGCTAATAACGCATACTACTGACCTGTGAGTTCACAGTCCTTGCCAGAGAATCCGTCGCTACACAAGCAGTCGTAATCTTCTCCATTAGGGTAGTCCACACACGATCCGCCATTTTGACACGGACTGTAGTGACATCTTGGGAACACTGCATGTAAAGTTGCCAGGAGTGTTATTAGTTGTATCGTTTACGGGGGTGGTTGAAGTTGATGCGACGTGAGAGGGTTGATGGGAGTGTAGGTGGTGTTTCATCGGGGCAAAGGTGCAAGAACTGATGCTAGATTATAGACGGTTCTGACCCCCCCATCCCTTCCCATCCACCCCCTCTGCCTACCGGTCTCCTCATCCCACTTATAGGATCCACATGGACCCACCATTAGTTCATTTTAAAATTAGTCATCGCTTTCAAAATTGAAGCGGTCGAATAAATCATAAATGAAATGAAATCAAACGAGCATAATTAGTCCTTACCAATTCTATGAAGCTTCTCTGATTCAGTAGTAACTTCTGATAAAGTTATAATCAGACAAATACATCTTCTGACTTTTTGACACATTTTTTTTTATTGCTTGTTGTTGTTTATGTAGAAAAAAAATGTATCTTGAAAATCAGATGGTTTTACATATCATCTTACTTACACGTTTTTATTAATAAATGGATATGTAAATATTTATAGCTGATTTATTGAAGAAGAAGAAGAAGAAGAAGAAGAAGAATGAAGGAGAAAATATTAAATATGAAAATATGAAAACATGAAAACGACACTTACAAGGATTTTCACACCGCTCGCCAAAGTAGTACGACGTACAGTAACAGACATACGATCTTCCATCGTCGGAGTTTAGGCAAACGCCACCATTTTGACAAGGTCTTATGGCACACGGCAACTCATCTTAATGCAAGAAAATGATAATAAATGCTAATTAATATTGGTAAACAGATAATTAAATATATGTTTATCCATATAGTTTCGTCACCCATGATAAATTTTTTTCAGAAGAGAAAATCATTATATGGGGAATAGTCAGGGAGAAATAATGGGTAACTGTTTTATCAGGACATGAACTTCGGTGTTATATCTCTGTGTACGTGTGTGAGTTTACAGCCCTGAATAAAGGGAGGTCAGAGGTAGTCTCGAAGTGGTCCAGGATTTAGGGATGCGGGAAAATATGGGATAAAGTATATTGTAAAATAATTTTAATTATGGACTTAAGGAGAGATGAAGGTTGCCAAAAGGGGTCCCGTGCCATCAATTTTCCTGGGTCCCAACTTAGCTCTGGACGTCAATTCGAAAGACGCCATGGTGTGTCTAGGAATATTGACATCACATGACCATGCTATGGAGCGCCAAAATTATGTTTTGAAGATGATGCTTACCGTGAAATTCGCAAGATTCGCCGATGTAACCATCCTGACAGATGCATAAGTATTCTTCGCTCAAATCCACGCAAGACGCTCCATTTTGACATGGGCTTGAATCACATGGTAAGGTAGCTAACACATACAAAAAAGGAAAGAATACGTTTAGGATCTGTTTTGTTCTTTTGGAACTCTTTAACAAACAGCCGAACTATAAACAAAATATTATCACTGTTACTGATCTATACGTGTATGCACAAATCTTTTGCATATTAAAGCAAAACTCATTAGCATAGCTATAACTGAATTATTTACGCCTGTTTATTACATGAAAAATATCATCTTTGCAAATAAATTATTAATAACCCCCCACCCATCCACCCACCCTAATAAAAAGCAACTCATTTTACCTTCCAGTTCGCAATCTCTGCCGTAGTAAATATCTTCACATACGCATGCGTATTCCAAATAGTCACCTCGTTGGTAACAGTTACCATGGTTACTACAATCGAGGGTATCGCAAGGTCTGAGGATTGCCTCTGTGTCGTTAAAAAGCGGGGAAAGTAAAAACAATGAATTTGTATTAATTGTTTAATAACAAACACTGCATAATAAATTACAGGAACTGAAGACGTGGAAAAAGCGGTTGAAAATATATATAGCTATATTTCAGTAGATTCTCTATTGGCTAGGTCAAGACAATATGCAGTAGGCTACTGTGGTTTAGACTAATAGTCACAGTCGTTTCTTAAGCATCCACACTATAAACCATCCTAGACATATTCCATCCACAAATCAGGTGATCATTTTACGGAAGTGAATATGAACAACAAAGATAAAAACACAATTGGAAGAAGCTGAAAGGCTGGTAGATTTACACCATCACGTCAGGTGGCCGCTATCCACTTTACTGCTTTAGATCATTTTGATTTTTTTTTTCCAATTTGAAAGACTTATTTCAGATGGAAAACCGCGCATTTCCCCGCGTGAAAACCCCACCACACTTCACCTTGGCCGTCCAGGGTGCCCACCCACAACCTTCCAGATGCTGGGTTGCATTGCTTGTAATGCCCCTGGTTAAATGTTCGAATTATACGTATTTGCTGTAACTGCCAATTGTGACATTTTCTCAGCTTAGTTTCGAAATCATCCAATCAAATCATCGAGACCAAGTCCATCACTCAAAGGCCAACTAACCCCCGGGCCGCTTTCCCCCCAACCCCCTCGCTTGGCTTTTCTTACCTCCAACGTCACAGTCTTTCCCAGAGAATCCAGGTGGGCATGTACAGCTGTAATCCTTCCCGTTTTCATGATCAACACAAAATGCTGCGTTCTGACATGGCTCGTAATGACACGGAGGGAAACCTACAAATTAGAACGACTGGTTTTAAATCCTAAAAACATTGTGTGGTGTGGGGGATGAAGATGGGACTGGGGGTGTGGATAGTTTGTTAATATAACTGTGTTCTCTGCTTATGCTTGCAGTGCTGTTAGACGGTAAAGAATTAGTTTCAGCTGGGAGGGTGGAGACCGTGGAGTGGTGGGGGGGGGTGGGAGCAGTGGTGGAGCTAGGGGTATTGGTCAGGGGGGGCAAGAATGGTCTGGAAGGGCGCTTTCGACACTATCTAAGCGGAGCGCCACCACAGGTTGAGTAAAGAATTTTTTGAGAAAAGGTACTCCCTAGCTCGCCGGAAATCACCCTTTCCGGGCCTTGCTAATTTGCAGATAAACAAAGTATAAAAAGGTGTCATAGCCATTTTTTCAGAAAATTACACCAAAAAAATGTGACAAATGTCAATAGGTATTTGAGAGCGCAATAAAAAAGTCAATAATTGCGAATAAGTAAATAGTGGTAAAAAGCTGAAAAGGGCGCCAGCAGTCCATTTGAGTCTGTCAGGGGGGGCATCCGCCCCCTCTGACTGTATGGACGCTCCGCCACTGGGTGGGGGTGCAGGAGCGGTACGACTAAAGTACTTACTCTAGTTTCCATATAAAAGTAGTTTTTTCCCAGGTTATACTTGCATCACATGGGATGTATTTAGACGCTTTAATGACAAAATACGCAGCATATGAACTTGTACATTCGCTAACCACATTTGTAATTCACAAAAAGTTGGAGCATGGATAGTGAGATATACATTCAAAGTAACTGACTTGATGTTCATCTGAAATTTTTGACATGAGATATGTTTAGATTCATTTCTATTTACCGGTACGTAACGACAGTGTAGGTCGGTTCGTCGTGACGTCAGGCGCCATATATTGAATTATGACGATGTTATAAACAAAATGTTGTGATTGAAAATGCGACTCCAAATCGTATAATATTTGGCTTTATAATTTCTTTATTGGTGTAATATTATATGAATTAAAATTAAATATTTTTCATTCGTGTATTGAGATGTTTAAAACTTTTAACTGTGCCTGCTTGTTCTAAAATTTATGTTTTTAAAAAAAAAGAAAACTTACGTGAGTGTTCACAAAATTCTCCGTAGTAGTAACTTAAGCAATAACAAGTAGCATTGCTTCCCGTTTCAACACAGACACCGTCATGTTCGCATGGATTTGCTGCACACGGAGAGGTAACTAGATAGGAGAGGACAATGTACCAATTTATATATGAATATTCATAAATACTACTACCTCCGGGTCACCAGAACGACCCGTAAATATAATTAATAAGATCTTACAGTATTTCCACATATATTTTTGTTTTTGTGTACATAAAGATGCATGAACATATGAAACTTTCATCTTGAGTGTTTCGGTCAATTTTAACTAATCTAAGGAATGAGTAGCTTGGTAGGTAGAGCACATATCTTGTAATGCTGAGGTCACTTGTTTGTATACTGTTCTAACCCCCCCCCCCCCCAAAAAAAAAAAAAAAAAAAAAAAAAAAATCCATTTTTTATTTTACGTTGCTTTTTTCAATTTTTTTTTATAACCTACCAATCAGTTTCTGTTGTTGATTTACTTATATTTAGTCGAAAATAAGATTGAAATGTTCAATTCAGTAAAAGTAGAAAAGGGTTATATTTTTGTTTATTTAAGTATTATATTTTGACAACTCACCACTATATTCGCAATCTGTACCCATGAAACCATCTTGACAAGCACATTGATAGCCGTCTGAATAGACATCATCAGAGCAGGTAGCTCCATTCTGGCAGGGTGTTCCGGCACATGCTGAGGGCGCTATTTAAGCAAAAAAATAACCTGTTTTATGATCTTTAGTTTTTACCCCAACATGTAGAAATATAATCGTAAATACCCCCCAAAAAAACCTGTTATTCTCCCCACCCCTGGCATTTCATTCATTGACAGTTCCGTCCACCTCCCCTCCCCCCTCATCCCAGGCCATTCCAAAATACCGTAAAGGAGGGGTCTTGGTGAAGGTAAGCTATGGCTTACCAAGTTAAGCTAGAAGAAATGAATGAATGACGTTACCCATGTATTCACATGTCGATCCATAATACGGCGCCACACATTTGCAAATGTAATCCAGGTAGTCTCCTCGTTGTAGACACATACCATTATTCTGACAGGTATCCTCGGTGCAAGGTCTTTCAGTTGCAACTACAAATTAATATAAAAATATAAAAATAAATAAATTTATAAATGACTTATCTATACAAATTAAATCAAACTTAAAGTAGCTGGTTGTGTTTACTGGCAATTTGTTGATGTAATATATTCAAATGCCCTTCCACGGTATCACACAATTTTTCTTATATTTTAATTAATCAGTCTGCTACGAAAGCAAGGGGTGTGGGCGACAAATTTGTCCCAATCGGATGGAGTGGTCCTTTTGTTTGTTAAATAGCTACAATAACTGACGTATTTGGTCAAATCGGCTGATGATACGAGTAACAACTGTTTTCAAAAAACTGATTATTGATTATGATAAATGATTATTAATTGCTAAATTACTTTATTGATATTCTAATTCTTAATTGCAGGAGGTTGCAGAGCTACAGACGGATGTACCCCCTCCCTATCCACCCTGTCCCCATCCCACCCCCTCCCCACCCCCTGGTAACGCGACACTTCGCAAGGTATACGTCTGTGTTATTTTGCTAAATATAGCAAATGCTCACATATTGAAGACAATTAAAGTTGGATAACAAGATAAATTAGACGATCAAGCGATGTGACGTCACACTCGGACTTGCTAAAGTCTTAGCTTGGATATGGAATGTCATGAAACCCTTGTATGACATCTCCCTAGGGAATAGGATATATCCGGGAAGGGGATGTTCTCCATAACCATCTGACACTCACGTAGATTAATGATGATGGTGATCAGGGACGTAGCCAGAAATTTGAAGGGGGGGGGAGGGAGGTGAGCAGAATTTTTAAAGATGCACTTCACACAAAGGGAGCATTATTACTCTTAACGAAGCGCCATGATGTACAAAGGAAATTTGTGCACAAAATGCCTGGGACGTTGCAGGAAATATACAATAATAAGAGTATTTTATGACCCAGCAGACGTACTATCAGGGGAAAGATTGAGAAGGGTCGCTTATGTAGCTTCCTTCAACCTCAAAAGAGGGATTTAATGATATTTCCTGCTTTTAGTTACCTTTTATTTTTTGGGGTACTCAAAGGGGGGGGGGGCAAATGTTCCCATTGCTCCTCCACCCCTCTCCCCCTGGGTATGTCCCTGATGGTTATGATGATGATGATGGTGCAATATTTGACTTACCACCCAGCTCACAATCTCGACCTGAAAATCCCGGCAGACACCGACATGAATAACCCTCCCCGTCTTCAAGATCCTCACAGAAGCCATTATTTTGACAGGGACTGTAGTGACACTTGGGGAACACTGAGAAGAAATAAACAAGTGCAAAAAAAATCAAGAATTCCTAGTAACCATACTATGAGATGTACACACCCATGTGCATGAACATCTTTTACATTTAGTATAGGTCGACAGACGTGTTTCATTATTTGATTCTTCTCCCGCTATGTACCACTCACGACCCAACCGTAAGAGGATGACCATTGGCAGAAATTTTAATTTTGAGAATGACACTTCAAACATTATGAGATGCAACAATTAAAAGTGGCTGGATTATTAAGTCTAACACAACCACCTTTAGACCATCAACTAAGGGTATTCTGTTGTTTATAAGACGTTAAAACTAATGCCATGTTTTGGTTGAGTGTTTGGGATGCTTATTAAACAAAACATTAATAATTAGCACGGAGGAGACGACTCATCATCAACTTAATTTCATAAAAACAAGAGAGCACCCTTTTACATCAGGCATATTTATTGCTATTACGTAATACAAACTCTGGGTTTGTGGGAACGCACTATTGGATGACATTCATTGCCATCTCTCCTTCATATATTCGTAGTGTATCATAAACATGTCATTTGAGGCCATAGAAATATTTTTTTTTCCTATTTAAGCTTTGAGTTGCATCTGAGAAACTGACCGAATGATAATGTGTATTAAACTAAGTAATTCAGTCCCTTTAATTGATGAACCTCATTTGTTTTAGGGGTAATTTTTTTCAGAAATTCAAAAGTGTCATAGAAATACAAGCTTGACTGATAGTAGTGTATTTTGAATAGTCTGCAAAAATATCAGAGTGATTAAAGGCATTGAAGACTCCCCCCAAACCATGTGCAGCCCTCTGTAAAAGTTAACTTTCTGTTGCTTGCATGTGACGTTTTGATCATGTCGCTACAAAATGCAGACAGTAATGAAACGTGATACCTTAATTGTTATCTTTAGCTAGACCTGAGATGTCCATCGCTGTATCGTTTGTATACTGTGCTGTGGGTATTGACCGCAGCTGTATGTACTGACTGCACTAGTGTCTAATGACCGACGGTATTGCAAGCTGTGTGTGTATTTTGTTTGGATCGATGGTGGTGTTTAACACTTCTGTTACACCTCATTCGAAACTAGGTCAAATTACCGGCATTAGACGTTTCTTTTTGTGCAAGTCTTCACACCCTTTAAAGTCATCCATCCTTTTTACACGTACTTCTGAGATTCAGAATTTTTTTATTAAAGATAACTTGAAAACCGGAACAGCTACAGAGACACAAACAGCACTCAAATATTCGTCTTCCTGTAGCCTTTGAATTTTTTTTGTGTGCGAGGGTTCTTGAAACCGATTCAATAATGTCCCCTGTAAGTCAAACCTTTAACTGAATGACACCATTATACAACAAAATTAAAACTCAGTTATCTATCTCATTCAAAAATTTTTGAGCACATCCACATGTTCTATGTTTCATCAAATGATAAAACACAACCATTTTTTGTTTCATTGAAGTACCCTTTTATTACAACAATGTTCGCATTTTGAAGTCATTCTCATTGAAATCAAATCATGTATTTTGTCTACTTACGAGACATTTCACAGTTTTGTCCGTGATAATATGCCGGACAATAACACACATAAGATTGGCTGTAATCCTCAGCAGCCAGACAGACTCCTTTACCGGGAGCGCATGGTTCAGAGCTACAAGCCGCTATAATAGAGAAAGTAAAGTCATAAAAAGACGTATTAGTTAAATTTAAGTTATGTTTGCACCGTAAGTCATATAGATAAATAAAACAAACTAAAAATACTAATAAAAATAACAATTCTATCCACAACAAAGTTTATTTTTGTTGGACGTAGTTTGGGGGGGGGGGGAGGGGATTTTGTTCCTGGTATGTTGGTATTAGTAAAGTGAAAGGGCTTTCCATTGAATTACGTCATACTTAAATTAAGACGTTGCATTACCAAAATATTGTTTGTTCACAAAAGTCAAATTTCTTCACACATGAATTATAGTGGGAGGTCCTGTACAAATTGATTTGCAAAAAACACAACATGGTATATCTGATTATACATTGCTTAAATGCATGTTCTTGCTGCATATTCATATCAAAATAGATTATGCCTAGTATTTGATTGGTTGAAACCATACTCACCATTTTCTAAGCAGCGCTTTCCTAAGTATCCCGAAGGGCATTCACAGGTGAAGTCTGTTCCATCCATATTCTCAGTACAAGTTCCATCATGCGCACATGGGTTGGAATCACAGGGTGACGTTGCTGCGTATATGCCAAATAGAAACAATAGATAAACTATTTTATTTAATCTAACAATTAGTGAATTGTCCGATCTTTTTTTTATTCATTTAAATTTTTTAAATTGAGTAAGCAAATGGAGAACGAATAACTAAGTATGTTTTTACTTTCAGGAGTGAAGTCGCTGGATAGTAGTACGAGTGTCCGTCCCATAATCATTATAATCCCGATACAACCCCACCCCCCCCTCCAGGAACCAAATTCTCATGACGTGGTTTTTGTTACTATTTCCTCCTTGTTTATTTCACATTAAATTTTTTTTAACCATCCATTTTATTGAGAAATAAAACAATAATTGTTATCCACAATATTGAGATCAAAACCCTCAAACGCCCCCCTGACACAGCTGACCATGATTAGCGCCCTCGGAAAAATCATGTGACCAGCATCCTACGGCATTTCCAGTAATAAAAGGAACTGATGTTACTCTGGGCGCTTATCACTCTCACTACCCCCTCCCACTACCCCCTCCCACCACCCCTCCCCAATCCTCCATCTTTACTACATCCTGTGCTTCCCATTCCTCATCGCTTGCACAGAATCTGGACATATCAGAAAGGCTATGCTGCATTTTGGGTGAGATGTATATGTCACACTCGTGACCCTTCAGGGGTCGAAATTTACGCTATTCCGCTATCCCGAGATAGTGAAATCATGAACGGAATACCAAGTTGCTTGGGTTCACTATTCCGTATGGATAGTGCTAAAAGTGATAGCTAACAACAAACTTTGACAAATCCATCTAAATTTACTTGCCTGTCACTAGTCAGGCAACAATTTTAATTTTATTTCCCGGCCGTAAAAACTTGCCCAGAAATACAAAAGAAACTCTCTTTACACGTGAGTTGCAGTTACGTACAGTACATACATGTTCCGTAGCCAACTGCACTTGCAGAGTATAGCAAGCCTTACATTTTCCTCCGATTTATTGCACTTTACAGGTTCCGTATACAATCGCGTATGTAGGGCAAAGGCGAAGGCCCCCGAAAAATGTTGGTAATTTTGCGTGTTTGGCGATAAAAAATTAGCAGTTGAAGATGCAAAATAATGACAACTTTTGGAATTTAAATTGTCACGAAAAACTGATGAAAATTTTAAAATGACAAGTTGGAGTAGCAATACTATGTTATGAAAGAGATTTAAAATGTCTTACATCTTTAAAAAGTTTAACTTACAAAACTTCCGATATTATGAAACAAACAACGTTCGGCAAAGCCCCATTTCTAGACTGCCTAACAATGAATATACGTTCATCAGTTTACAACTGCAGTGTTTAACCCTCCTTAAATACTACGTTAGGCTACATGTATGTGCTGCGAATTTTCCCAGGTACCTTGCCAAACAACTGTGAGCTCATCCCCTGTCTAACACCTGTTTGTTAACATTTTTTGGCACGTTTCCAAGAAACGTTACATGGAGTTAAACTGTTTTGGCTCCATTCTAGAATTAATTAGGTCAGTCAGTAAAGGATCGGTAAAGTTATGCGAAATATTATCTTAGACGTTCAAGAAAAGTAGGTAAAATATCCCCGTAACATTTAGGTAAGTAAAACACACCTCAAGCCAACTGACTCCTCCGCATGAACAAAACAATATATTCCCCATGATACACGAGGCACAGTCCAAGTCCATACTTTACAAGCATAGCACGATATCAAGGCCCCTATAGCTATGGCCATCTTTATGAAAGTATAGAACCCTTGTAATGACATGTTTTAGGCCACTTGGCATGATTCACTAAATGCTTAATATTGTTTCCATGTTCTTGTAGAAAACGTCAACTTCGCAAAATACAATTAGTTGTGTTTTGTAGTTACGTGTGATCCGTTACCGACGAGGTGGTTAGGCTATTTGCTATACACTTAACTATGGTAGGATATTATTTTTGCGTTTTTTGGGAAATTCTAGAAAATACTTTCTTTTCTCCCGCTTAACACCACAGAT
>KN886259.1:7509-24434 GCA_000934455.1 Apostichopus parvimensis
CTTTTTCATTTCCAAATGAGAAAAAAATCTCATTTGGAGCACCAAATTGCATCTAAGGCCAGGTGAAAATGCAAAATTATTTACAAAATGGCGTGGGTGTTGAAGTATGCTATATTGCACCAAATTGCATCTGAGGCCACCTGGAAATGCAAAAAAAATCAAAAAAAAAGATCCCTCCCCCAGGCCGGCCATCAGTCTTCAGCCCCCCCACTCAAAAGTACCTTCCTACGCCACTGATATGTCATATGCCATGATATTACAACGTGTTCTCATTGTGTAGTTATTCTCTGTTCATATATTTTGTTCTATAAAGTGGAACAAACGTCACTTTGAAAATATTTGGGGTTTATACAATATTTTCATAACTCCATTATTGCGTATAATGCAAATTGTGCTCCAAATAATTATCTGTCATTACTTAAGCTTTGGAAAAGGAAAAAGGGTTACTCTTCCCCTGATGAACGATTTCAAATAAAATCGAACGTTCTTTTAAAGTTAGCCAGCCCTGTCGATTGTTTTGCTCTTATAGCATTATTTCAAGTTACCGTTAAACGTCTTCGACACTTACGATGAAAAATGTAAGCACCAGGTGTTATATAGTGGCAGTTTTATAATCAAATGTTGGTTGATTTTAGTGTTTGACATTACGACCAATAATCGTATGGTTAAATCGTATTGAATATGCGAGATGGAGAAGAAATATTGTTCGTGGTCAACAGGGAAAAATAATACGAATGTTCATGCCGCCTTGCCAAATCTGACATATAGTCCTAATAACTAAGAAATCTATTTATTTAAATATATTTCTCAGCCATAAAATATAAACAAATAAACAACACGAACAAGTAAATAAAGCATAAGAGATGATTTAAAGTTCGTTTTATGATATAATATATCTCTTAATCTTTCAATACCGAATTTTATACTGCAATTTTTTTTTTATATCCGCACAGAACAGTTAAAGTGGATTAAAGTATACCATCGAAGATTTAAATTTATAATGGACAACGACAATTATAAGTCGCTTTTAAAGTTACAAGTTAACTGTATGTAGCGAAGTTAGGAGGCTTAGTAGGCTGTCATCATCACCTTCAGACTTTCTTCCAAATGGTTGGCATGATAGTAATAACACACGCTAACAAAATGAAGTAGTGATTTCTATCCCCGGTTCACAATGCATGAACCTACACGTTAACAATCAGAATTAACACTTTTACAACTGCCAGCGTCATATCCAGGTCGTAAATATTGCTATTGTCAGTTAAAATCAGAAGTCGATACCAAGTCAGCATCAAATCGGGACCTAGATTAGCCTGGTTCACATATTAACGTAGTAATGATAGAACAAAATGAAATTAAATAAACCAGTCAAAAATAGCTCACCCCCCCTCCCTTCCTCACCACTCACATGTTAAGAAAGTAAATAAGAGAGAGAGAGAGAGAGAGAGGACAAACGGTTCTCTTGGTGACCATATGACTCATCTAATAACAGTAACCAGGAATACCTTACAATGTGGCTTTGAATGTACAGTTAATGAAGTGATAATGTAATTACCGCATGATCTGCTTCCACTGACACCTTGATATCCGTCTCAGTAAAGCTACTTGATATCGAAATCGACCCTTAACCCCCCCCCCCAATTTCTCCACCCCCTCAAAAATCATGTCGATACGGTTCATGAACGCCCTGCACATAAAGTTATTGTTGCTGAGATAAAAACAAGACTACGAAGCTCTAGACGGTAATAAAAAAAGGTATTATTGAGCACATACGTTCGTAATAACACTCCGTACGTAATATACGTGTACACATACGTACTAATATTACATACGTGATATTATTGCATACGTTCGTGGTAATTATAACGAATGTAGGCATACGTAAGTACGTACGTGTTTTTATTATGTTATAACCTATGTAAACACTTGTCTCATGTAAGCGTACTAACGTGATATCCATCACGTACGTACGTGATAATATTTCGTATGTAGTATTATTACGTTACTACGTATTTATGTTATAGTTATAACGAATGAAGGCCTACGTACGTTCGTACGTGATTTTATTATGTGATGTAACCTACGTAAACACTTGTCTAACGTAAGCGGGCGCACTTACGTGATATTTATCACGTACATACGTGACACAATTACGTACATACGTAGTAAAAGTACGTACGTATGTAATAAATATCACGTACGTACGTGGTAGTATTACTTACGTACGTGATCATTATAACGAATGTAGGCCTACGTACGTACGTGCGTGTTTTTTTGATGTGATATAACCTATGTTATCACTTGTCTAATGTAAGCGAGACTACGTGATATACTGCGGGATACATCTTTATTTCAAAGATGGAGAGGGATGAAATTGTCCGGCATTTTTTAGTCCGCGGCTTAATCGTTAAACTAAGCTTGACTCTGTGGTCGGATGATTGATACAAGCAAGGTGCAGTGAGCGAGAAGTATTATTATATTATAATATAGTTAGACCGTACAGTATACAGTACGTATATGCACGTATCGTGTACGTATGCCAATATGTTACAATCTGTACGTATACTGATACTCCTAAGCAAATGCGTAGGAGGCGGGGGTGGGGGCTGGGGGGCTGCAGCCCCTCCCTAACTATAAATATCTTTGTGAAAATTCGGGCAATATGCCGATAATTTTTCGGGCACCTACTGAAAGAAAAATAATTTGCATTGTGTTTTTCAATGGTTAAACTTATATTATTTTGATCATTATTATTGTAACGACTTCCCCAATAATTATAACCAATATGGAAGGGTATCACGGCAACTGATTGTATGTTATTGGCCTGCGATGTAATAACCGATGCATATAATATGCACATTAACCTGTTAAACGCGCGCGAGGCGAAGAGAAAATTTTGGTTACATTTTTCGGGCAAGTCGTTACGGCCACACCCCTTCCCCACCCTCCCCCACCAAATCAAATTGGGCTTCTACGCCTATGCTCCTAAGGTAGTGAACGTAACGTAACGTAAGGACCCCTTTGGAAATAAGCTTTTAGCTTAAAGGGTTATCCTTGGCATGTAAGTTTCTTTTTGATGCATTTAAGTTTATTTCCATCTTGTATTTTAAATGTTTCTCTATATGTGCAATTTTTTGTATGTATATGAAGAATGATAATTTGCTGAATAAAATCAAATAAAATCAAACATTATCACGTACGTACGTGACATTATACCGATTCAAATTGGGCTTCTACGCCGATGCTCCTAAGGTAGTGAATGTAATACTATCACGTACGTACGTATTACATATGACGTACGTACGTAGTATTATTACGTACGTACGTAAAGAAACATTATTTCCCATGTCATCTCTATAGAGCTGATTAGAAGTTTATATAAGTATATTGTGATAGTCACGTGGTCGCCAAGTAAAAAGAGAAGGAAAGGAAAATGAAACAAAAACAGAAAAGAATCCAAAGGAGATGTGTTGTGTTACTGGTAATACAGGTAGTAGAGATCTGTGGTTATTGCATTCAGTCGGTCGCACATCGACCAGACATTTCCATCTTTCACACAAAATATGCTAAAATAGTACTCTTCGTAAAACGTCCAGTGTTCTCTCTCGATATTGATACAAAGATTGAAAAGTATTCCCAACGCTTTGTAATATACTTCTTACCGATATTGTTTTTTTTTTCTCTCCCAAGTTTGATATTTACGCCGTCAATGTATAAAACCTTGACATCTTTTAGGTTTGACTTTATTGATATTTCAAACAGTCACGTGACCAGCCAATCATAATGAATAATCAAATGTTATCGTTTTCGACCTGCATTTAGTTAAAAAAATCTTTAACCCACCTCCCCACACCTTCGCTGGCGCATATAGACTGAAATCCGCCGAAAGCTCTTAACCCTCCCTGGACAAAATCCTATAGTTTCGCCATCGTATGTGTGTATGTATGTATGTTTTTTAGATCCTCCTGCAAGCAGGAACTCGCGAAGAAGCCATCATTGGCTTATCAACGCCACAGGCTGACCAAAGTCAGTCTCTAAGATTCATATTTAACGCCCATGATTATGAATTGTCAATTGTCAACAACTCTGTAACTGGACGACATACATTAATCTTGGAGTGACTCGAACTCGGGACCTTATGATTGAAAGGCACCGGCGTTAACCACTAAGCTAACACTCCTTAAAAAACACTTTTGCAAAATTGTAGAAAACCTTTTCGCGTTTTCGACCTGCATTAAGTAAAAAAGTAAAATATTATACCCCCCACTTCTTCTTGGCGCATGACAGCTGAAATGCGCTTTAAACACTTTTTCACCCTCCCTTGAAAAATCATCTAGTTTCGCCACTGGAAAAAAAAAACATTTTCGCGTTTCCGACCTGCATTTAGAGAAAAAGCCTACAACCCCATCACCTTCCTGGCGCATATTGACTGAAATGCTCCGAAACTCTTCACCCTCCCTTGACAAAACCCTCTAGTTTCGCCATTCATTGTGTAAAAAATCATTTCCCCGTTCTCGACCTGCATTTAGTTAAAAAAAATTCCTAAGCCCTCTCCCACCCCTCCTGGCGTATATAGGCTGAAATCCTCCCCCAAAAAAATTCGTAACCCTCCCTTGGACACTGCTGGATTGTCAGCATCATGCGTTTCACAGTTGCATTTTATCAAATGTGTTTTACTTTATTAGCAGAAAAACAAATAGCACGGTCATTAAGTTCGTATTGAGAAGAAGTATTATGCGTGGTAAACAAAGAGCTAAATAATGATAATTAAGATAGTTAAAATCGTATTTGAATATTTACTTTGTGTATAAAGCATTGTGCGAGCTAAGTAGATAACCCTAAAATGGTAAGCTTAATAGCATCCAATCAAATCTGGGATATTAAATATAATCCCTGAAATGATCATATGACAATAGGCTAGTATCATTATCACCTCGGTTTGTCTATAAATATGTGTATCTCGGAACTTACCAGAAATATAAAATATCGTAGAACACTAAGCAAACCAAGTAATTTTAATATTGAAAGGTATTATTTAAATATACAATGTTTGCCGCCACAAAGTAATACATTATTTTGTTGTCGATCATAATAAGTAAATTATTTAGAAAAGTATATTTATTTGATAATTATTGTTTATTAAGAACGAACTTTAAATCCTGCTAAGCATTGTAGACCTACTGATTAGAATTGCACGTAATCGAAATCCATACCCCATTCAAACTTTGTATTGTAAACAAAATATGTTTCAAAGGGATTGTATCGTCATTGAAACAATGGTGTAATCAATTTTTACATTGAACAATGAAAATATCAAACAAACACTTTTTTATATACTTCTTATCGATATTGTTTTTTTGCGCCCAAGTTTGATACTAACGCCGTCACTGTATTAAACATTGACGTCATTTAGATTAAACTTTACTGATATTTCAACCAAGCACGTGACCAAAATCTTTGGTGTGAGGGGGAAAGCCTCGTCATTTGTCCTTGTGTTAAGTGTCAGAGAACTTGTTTTTTTTTTATTTCGATGATAACATTTGCATTCATGATGGCATATGTATGTGCGCGCGTTCGTGTAGGTGTGCGTTTGTGACGCCCAGCTTGTAAACACGATATATTGTAAACACGAGATCTGAAGAAGGGAAGGTTGGAAAAATATAATATTTATTGTGTAGAAGAACCACTTTAAGTACAAGGAGCCTATTGTTTTTTGGAGGTCAAATGTAATTTGTGGTCACCAGGAGTCAAACTGTGAAAACATTGTAAACACGATATCTCAAGAAGGTAAGCTCGGACAGATATCATATTTAGTATGTAAATGTACAATATTGAGTACAAAGAGGTCAAATGTCACCGGGGTCACCAGGGGTAAAATTGACGGAACCTTGTAAACACGATATCTCAAGAAGGTAAGCAAGAGCATACCTCATATTTGGTGTGTAGAAGCAACAGATTGAGTACAAGACGCCTATTGTTTTTGGTAGAGGTCAAAAGTCAATTTGTATAAACCTTGTAAACATGATATTGTAAGGAAGGAAGCGTGGACAGATCTCATAGTTTGTTTGTAGATGAACTATATCAAATTTAAGAGGGCCTAATGTTGCTTTTAGTTGACCTCAAAGGTCATTTGGAGTCAACAGGTCAAATTGCGAAAGCCCTGTAAACATGATATAGCAAGAAGGTAACCTTGGGCAGATATCATATTTGGTTTGTACATGTATGGTATCAAATTAAACTTCGGAGCCGATTATTGCTTTTGATGGAGGTCAAAGGTCAATAGAAACAACAAACTCCAAACATTTGCTTCACTCCCCTCTTACCTGTTTCTCTACACAAACGCACCTTCCTAGTCATAATATCGCAAGGGAAGCTTGGACAGATCGCATATTTGGTATGTTATTGTACCACATTGAGTACAACTAAGAAGCATAATCTTGTTGGCGGAGGTCAATTGTCGTTTGAGTTCAACAGGGGTCAAACTGTGAGAACCATGTTTTACACAATATTTCAACTAGGACAGATGTCATATTAAGTATGCTGATGTATCTATCACATTTAGTACAAGAAGCATGTTGTTGAGGTCAATGGTCATTCAGAACAGCTCTTGTCATTGTGCATTTATTGTTTGTCACATCACACTAATTAACTGGGGTCATCTAAACGGGGAGACCCTTTTATGAAAAATATAAACTTAAATTCATAATTTTAAATGCTGTAGCAGCGGATGGGTTGACACAAGAACGGTTTGTTAGATACAATATCAATTATTAAATGATCAACAATATTTCCATTATATAGCCTACATGTGTACGTTGTGTTGTAATGCCCGCTATATCCGTTACATTGCATACAATATTAGTGAAAGATTCCAAAGCTCCTCTTTTCACCAGTCAAAAAAAGATACAAAAAAAAACAATTGTAAAGAAAAAGCTTTTACACGAAAACAAAAATTGTAACAGTTCGGTAAATATACGTGTATTGTGTTAATTACATACCAGGTACGCTACCTATGTATTTTTTTTCTATTGGCCGGAGTAGTGTTTTGCATGGAGCTGGGCAATGTAGATATACTGTTAGGACGATACTGGGCTAGACTTTAACATATAACTTGGATTTTATGCACTATATGTTACCGGTTAATCCAGATAATTATATTCTATGCTCACCAAACTCAGCATGTTGTAATAAGGAATCTTACAGACAATATATTTGTAAATGCACATGCCCTTTCTCTTTTATTTTGAAGTTAACAACACATTGACAGGGTTGTAAAATATTCTTTTCACAGAGTATATACTGGGTTTACTATTAAGGTCTCGGCATTTGGGTTAGTTGAAATGGACTAAAATACTGTTTGGTTTGATGAGTCGCCATATTAGTATTATAGCGAATTTCTCCTTTAACAACATTAATGTACTTCACCAAACTCATAGCAATCAAAACAATCATAATGAATAATCATATGATACCACAAAGGTTCAAGGTTTCACGCCCTCCCTCTACCACTACCACCAGCTCGGTTAATTCATATCGGCTCTATGCAAAATTTGTGTGTGGTCGATCTTTATAGGCTTTTGTCTGAAAATAGTAATATGAAGAAAGATATGATAGATAGTAGATTGCTGAAAATGAGGTAACTCGAGTGTTGTAAACTCCCCACATGTCACACCACGATCCATATATCTTTAGTCTATTTACTTGAAGGTCAAATTACCAGTATAAAGACACCTAGTGTAGATTTCACTGCAAAAACTGCGATGAAACCGTCCATTTACCGTGACAGGGGCGACGGAGCCGTGCTAGAGGGTTGAGTGAGGTAAGGAGGGGGGTGCAGGGGGTAATTGGACACATGTTCTGCCACTTTTCTGATTACCCTGAAAAAGGGTCCTCCGCTTGTTCATGGAAAGTACCAGTTCCCACTGTTGTAATGAAAATTGCCCTCTTGTTGTGTTTTTGTAGCAAGTGCCTTTATGTCTAAATATTGCTATTTGGCTTAAAATTAATATAAATGATAAAACATTTAGTTCAATAGTACCGGTATAAAGAAAAATGTTGTTGGAAACATTCAAATACTTGAATTTTTAGAAAGGAATGCAGAGATTATTTATTTTGAGAGGTTTCAGATAATTGGTAGTTTATTGGTTTCTTGCGTAACTTCAAAGTCCCCACTGCCCCACGGTGTTTGTGCCTCCACCTTCCAATATAACTTTTCTTTTGCGAATCAACAAAGATCACATTAGTACGGTTCTTACAGTATGAAGAGGAAGTTGTAACAACTCCTTATTATGAAGAAAGTCAGATATTTTGAACACATGTAGCTCTATAATGAGAACATGGTTGAATATGGTTATTTTATTGATATGGTTTTGTAATGGTTAAGGAAACTCTTATCAACTCCATTAAAATTTAATAATTTTGTCAAATTTGATGGGATCATAGACAAAATAACAACACGCGCAACGTGATAACATTATTAAAGGGCGTTATTAAATAAATAATTAAATCATAACGAACCTTGGTATATCAGCCTTTTTTGGTTTCGATAACAATCGTCGTAACCTTTGCAGATATGCAGGCGGAGACTGTGGTTGTGCGCGCGTTTGTGTGACGTCTTGCTTGTAAATACGATATCTCAAGACGGGAAGCTTGGACCAATCTCATATTTGGTGTGTAGGAGTACCACATTAGGCACTAGGAGCTAATTATTTTTGGTGAGGTCAAATGGCATTGGGGTCACCAGGGATAACATTTTGAAAACCTTGTAAACAAGACGGGAAGCTTGGACCATATCATATTCAGTATGTAGTTGTAACAAGTTAATTACAATAATCCTATTGTTTTTTTGTGGAGATGAAAGGTCATTAGAGTCACCAGGGTTTAAATGGGGGAAACTTTTTTTTTATAATCTACCGTATCTCCCACCGACAAGCCTATTAGATAATATGTGCGTTACGCCTCATAAGAATAGGAGAGGCTGTTAACAATTGGAAATTAACTTAAGGGCATCCATAGATATGAATCAGAAGTCTGCATTGACTTAAGTGTGTCGATAACTTTTGGAGTTACCATGTACGTCGCTGAATACACGCCCGCGTGCACAGAGGTGTGTTATGAACTTGGTACATACACCGTTACTATTGGGATGGACGATGTCATTGTGAATCATCGGAATTATATCCTTGCTTCCGTTGTTGAAGTTTTCCGTCGTATTTCACAATTGTCGCGATTTAGTGTTAAATATAAACTTCAGGCTTGGATGTAGTAACGTTGGGGAAATGACCAAGTGCCGTTTACGACAATTAACTGTCTCCTAGTTATATATTATAGAGGCAAACCAGATGCAAAATATTGGGGACCAGGGAAAACAAAGTGCCCGGCCCCTGCTTAATGTACGGCGTGTTGGTGTACCACATTGAGTAGAAGGATCCTCTTGTCTTAGGTAGAGATCAATATGTAACTGAGTATACAATACACGTTTCCATCTCGTTCATGAGCTGCCAATGTGTATAGTGTTTGTCATATCTCAATGAGTTTTACTGTACTACTTATATTGAAGTATGTTGTCTAACCTTGCTATACCCTACATCCTAGTGTGTCACATTCATATATGGTTATTCATGTACCATCATTGAAACCACACTGCAGTTTTGTTGTCTGGTTCATGTAATTGTAACATTTTGTGTTTATCGCTTTACTGAGATAACCAGAGGTGAATAGTTATTGCGCCCAGTAAAGAATGTTCCTATGTCCTTGACCCTCCTACCCTTCTCTCTTTCATTCTTCCTATGTTTCAGTGCAAGTTTTCATCCCGCCATTACGTTTAAATATGTAATGTGTAGCATCTTAAACTAGTTTGAGATTAAGGAACAATACTTGTTCTTTAAGTTTCATTATTTATAGAGTTCACATTTTAACAGTCAACTTTAAAAATCTCAGACATTTTAAAGTGAGAAGGATTAAAGAAGACGAACTATAAAACCAATACATTTACCGAAAATAACAAACGATGTAAATCGTGATCCAAGCGTGCGGTTGTTACAATAAACCTGTATTACTCCGTTTGTTGTGTACAATGCTGTGTTTCTACATGTCTAAACAACTTTAACTTAATTGTAAAGTTAAACATATAAATAATTTAGCCAATTCTGATAATGTGGACGGCTTTACATTTCACAATTACTATCAATCACATACAATTTACGTACATCATTTTTATCTACATTACTATGTACATTCTAATTTATTTTTCGTGGAATCGTTGAAACACAGACTTATCATTATAATTCATTCTGATCAGAACGATCAATAATATATGATATTTCCTTGTTATTTGTTCTTTACTTTCTTTTCTTCATTTATTTGGTAAACAATAAACCTGACTAGGAGGACATTCATCTACGTCTTCTACATCTCACACGATGATTACTCTACTTCTATTCATAGGTTTGTTTTTTACAAGCTGCCAGACACTATTCCGATTGGATCCATTCCATCATCCTTGAAATCAAGAAACGTGAAAGGTATGGTCACAATGACGTCATAATAGTCACATTTCTTACATTAGTCACAAGTTTCTTACATTTTTTAAAGGTTTTACCAACTATGTGAATGTATGTTGACTTGTTGATTGTTGTTGATTCGCAAACAAGAGAGTAATGAATCAGCAACACATGACTACAACACTGTATGACGGAGAAAACCAAGACAGAGTCTTGTGATGGTAAACATTGAACCGAATAATAGAAATATAACAACACTTAATATTGCTAAGCTTGGTTGATTTAAAAGATAAGTCATATTCCTTTCATTTCGCTCTTTTGAGATCACTGCAATATAAGACATTTTGGTGAGTAGCCATCACATCAAGTGATGCTTTAAATCTCTTTACCAAATGAAGTGGTATCATACACTTTGGGCAACTTAATTACACTGCGACAAAGATTGTTTAAGGTTTTGGAGGGCTTTGAAGTAATGTTGTGCTTTGCCATTCCAATAAAAGTACATGTTCCACTACTCGTTCAATCTGAATTGCAGAATAAATCCGCAAAGTCTAACTTAATTCTTGTCCAAGCAAACGAAATCAACACAATACTTGACACAGTCCTGAGTTTAGTTACTTACACAACGGTATTATGTTGATTATTCGTACTACAACAAGGCAACTGACGTAACTCAGGATTAGTGATATTTGAAATTTTGGAGAAAGGTATAGGCCTATTGGCCTACCGTATACTCTTAGTTCTGGCTCCTGATCCCTTTGTAAACCGAAGGCTCCGAATATATTTAAAAAAAGCAACATCTGTATCAGCGGATATCACTGGCCGTGCAAAATGACGAGACAAAACAGATTAAACAAGAATAAATACATTAAAAATAAATGAAACAAATGTATACATTTGCAACGCAATACCAATAGCTTGGTTATTAAAATAAAAATAAAGGCTGCAAAGTGTTTTAATAAAAAGTAAGGGAAAGCAAGACAGATCAAAAATGTAAAAGAACCGTTGGGACTAGATGTACCGTACTCGAAATATCATAATGGGTAACATTAGCTGATATAACATTAAAGACTTACAAAGGCAAAGATACGACACTCGTTCTGTTTTGTACAGGGGGTCGTTAAAGCCGACATGGTATGTGGGGGGGGGGTGTAATACTTCCCAAGAAAAAGGGAAACTTTAGATTTCAAACAATACCTTGTGAGGCATAGTTTGACTCATATCATGTATAATATAAAAGTATAAATACAACGTTGTGCTTTTACTACTTTGAAATGCTACTGTTAGTTTGAAATGCGTATGGGGTGGGGGGTGGGGGCACCCCATAACCTCTCGATAGGCGCTTGAAAAGTGAAAAATTTACACGTATTGGTGAACATTAGCATCCATGAATGATTTGCCCTGAAATAGAACGGGCACAAATTTCTTTCGTTTCACATAGTTGTCATTGTCATAGTTGTCATGTCAACCAAGCAGAAACTGATTTAAATTATCAGTATAAATTTAAGTATATATTGTTCTTATCATATATACATCTTTTGTAAATTGTCAAATTAAGATTGAACGCCTTGTGTGACTAATATGATACTATAAGAGATCTTTGCTTAAACTAAAACTGTATTTGTAAATGGGAACTAGAATTTCCCTATTATTAATTGAGAACGCGACTTCATAGGCATACGAGCAGGACATACAGGCAGACAAAGGCATACGAACAGTGTTGGGTGTCACACTGCGCCCCGGAGAATATCAAAACTCTGTCTCAACTTGATGCCAAGTGGGTCAACAAATTGAAGACAAATTCAGCGAGGTCGAAACTTAAGAAAGTAAGAGTTATAATACAATAACGAAGAAAAGAAAACAGAATCGGTCTGTCTGTTACTCCTTTATGTCTGTATTTCTCCAGATTTGGATAACATTAGGCTAATAAATATGCAGCAGCTAACCGAGGCAACCCCCTGTTCCTCTCACGCCCCCTCCCCTCCATCAGCGCCTCACACTACAATCCGATGAAAATGTATTTCTCATAGATAGATAAATATATTTCTGTGTTTCAAAATTTCTTTGAGAGAACGAAACATATCTGCAAACGCTGCAGCTGAAGTCCAGCAGATCTAAACATGCTGCTGTGTCCCGGGACTTAAGCCCCTCGACCACGCTTAGGCTCTGAGCCACGTTCTGTAAAATGTTGAGGTTAAGCTTCTTCCTGAAAATATTTCTAAACATTTTGCAGCTACCGGGGACTTCGCATCACACCATTTGATAACATTAAACTTTCAAAGAAAAATGTCTAATGTACATTTTTGGCTGTAAATCTGCATGCAGATTAAAATGTGCATAAAATAGGCTTGATTTATTATCTGATGAGTATTAGTTTCATGTTCAAACCATCAATATACATACTGTTTATCGATTCGGTAAAGTTTTACATCGGTATTACTTGATGAGGTAACGATGTATAATTTACTCCATTTTAACGCGTATAATCTGTCGAAGTTTTTACTCGATAGGTTTGTTTGATTTTCGCTAAGATGCTTAAATGTCATGAAGAAAGATTAAATATTTTCGGGTAAGGCAGCTTACTGTGTTTCTTCAATGATCTTGCAAGTAGCAGTTTTAAGAGAGAGATTCTCAGTTTTAAGAGAGAGATTCAGAGTATATAGATAACATTCAAGTAGTATTATTCATCGGTCGACGCGTATATACAAGAAATGTTCAGTAATGTTTTCTAATTGAATGTTTTCAACTGTATGGTCCACCATCTTGTCTACACACGTCTACTGGGATTATAAGACGTTATAGAACTAATTGCAGTGGTTTAAGTGAGCTAAAAACAAACGAATGCATTACTAAGCAGAAACTGACACAGGCGAGTGATCGGGTCCAGGAGGGGAGGTATAAATATTTCAAGTCGCGCTTTTTGCTCATGTGCTATTTTCTCGTTGGTTGTTGTAGTCTTTTTTGTTCTGTCTTTTTTTTTGGGGGGGGGGAGGGTGGTATTGACTAAAGGGCTGCCGTACAGGTGCTTCTTACTGTAATGGTATATACGTTGTTTTAAATACAAGTAATGCTCAATACAAGGTAGTCATCCTTCGCTTGGATCAAGTAAACTGCCATTGATACACCTATGCTGTAGGCTTAGTAGTCTCTGATGAATAATATAACATCGTGGTTATTCAAACTATATACTTGTTTATTGAGTTTAGTGGAAATGAGCATTTGTCATATCGTCACCAGTATTGTTACTGAATCATAACCAAAACTAGGGACTTGCATTTAGTGATAGCAGGTAAGTAGATCTGGACAGGTAAAACGGCTGGTTATTAATAGAGTTTGTACTGCAACTATGTTATCTTTGTAAGATATGCTGCAATAGCATCTAGGCTCTCATTCAAATTCCGGAATCTGAAAATGTAAACAAACAGAAACAAAGGGACGTTTCAATTCAACAAGTATTGTAATTGTATACAATTGCTCCTGATATTTCTGTTTAGTTCGTGTTGTAGTTTCGTCACGGCCTTATTGATGATCTGAAAGACAAACCACGACACAAAACATGATTTATATTGATATATTATCAGGGGCGTAGCCAGGAATTTGCCAAGGGGGGGGGGGCGAAAATGTAGAAAAATTGCCTGTATATTATCATTCATATTTGTTCACATGTGAATATTGCTTGTCTCCGTCAACACTTCTGTCGATAACAGACTGTAACATAGGAATCCTTAAACTTGTCAGAAATGTTGACAGTGTTATTGTTCAATGTTGTAATTGTGTATGTCAAGTCATCATAACACGAAGCTAGAATATACATACCTTCCTCCTCCATAAAGTACAAGTAGAGATATTGATGCAAGCAGTCTTAATACAATTGAAAACAAACATTCCTAAGGAAGTGCCTGAAAGCATGAAATTATAAACCTTATTTTACACAACTGACAAACTCTCAGGACATCGGGAATGTGATCACGTGATTATGACGGACGATGATTTGTCTATTCCTGTAGCTCCATACTTTTACTCAATAAAGTAATTCCAAATACTTTTAGTTTAATTTCTACAACCGATATTTAAATTAGTGGCTTTCGGGATCTTTGATGACGTCACTGATGTTGTGTTCTCTGATCAGTTCATCATCTCATGGAGTATTATTCTTGATTTGAGCACCGGATAGTCAACTACCATGACTTGATTACTTGATTTAGTCCAAGATTCGTTCCTATTTCAGTTGTTTAACATGTTTTATGTAGAATAGGTATACCACTGATCAGTTATATTTATGAGATGATAACAATTCTAAATTGATTGGTTATGTAACTAAGAGGATCATGGTTGTAAACTGATCAGGTATTAAACTGATATGATTATAAAAGTCAACTGATCGGTAATCTTACTGAGATATAATGATTGTACACTGATCAGCTATATTACTGAGATGATAATGATATTAAACTGATAAGATCAAAGTTAGGGAATCAACTAGATCGATCACTCAGCTGATGTGAATTTATCATCGCGGGCCGACAGAAATCAGGGTAATTTATTGTTTATGATTTCAGTCCAGACTAATAAAGAATAAGTATGCACCGATACTTTAAATTAGTCTCATTTGTTTTATTCATACAGTTTGTAAAGCTTCTCGTCGATTGAATTTGCAGACCGGTCAATGGCAGGTAAGAGATAATTCACCGTTTATGGCAGCCATTGCTTATTATACAATACCCCCTCATATTTTCTTTCACATTAATTGTTAATATCAATATAGTGATAACATTTGTCGGTTAATTTTACTTGATTGCTGACAGCATCATAAGCGTTAATTAGCAAATAGAGTTTGTCATTATGGGGATTGATTGAGTGTGGGTGGGTGGGTGGGGGGGGGTTAAAGTCCGTATGGAATATAACATGTTTAATACAACATGACTTCCAGATCCTTTCCGATTGCTTCTATTGCATAACTTTGGTCTAATTTACTTCCTTCTGACCCTGAATGTAGCCCTTTGTTGCTCTCATTACTCAAACAACTATTTTATCATGATAACAATTCTCCTCAAGTAAATATTAATCACAATGAAACATATTCACTTACATTAAAGTATAAGGATCAAAATCAATCTAATCAGGTTTTTAGCTTCACTTCTCCATAACGTCCTAAGACAACTGCTATATTGTTGATGATGTATATTTTTTTTTTAAATCCCAAAATTCATTTCTTGAAATTTGCACTGCATGCAAAGATACAGAATATGTTAATGAATCTGGTGTACACACGGGTCCAAATGAGAGCGGTTATCCATCGGGTATCCAGTTACCCGAACGAAACTTGTTACCCTCGTGTCTCACAATTTTCAAGAAATTACATATTGAATGCTATACTAAATGAACTATATTCTCCACTGACAATGTTTTCATGTTCAAATAGGTGTAAGATAAGGTATACAACCTTCCTCAATAATTTCTATTTACATTTGTTTCTTTCATTAACTTGTTAATAACTTCATATAATTAACATTACTACTAACATCGCATTGCCGTCGCTGCCTTTGTTTGCTCTCCACCTCTATTGTAATAGACCATATAAATATTAAAGTTAGCTCTTAAACATTATCTACTGTACTATCTATTATGCAGGCCCATGGTTTGCATTAGCTGCAGGATTGCGCGATTCCCGTAATTTGATCGCATTTGGAATAAACTTTTAGTAAAAAGCCACTTGCGATTATTTTGGTTAGTTATCCCGTCTAGAATCTAGTAACATCTCGTAAATTTCATTGTCATTCTTTCCTTCTATGATATACACGAATGAAAAACTAAGAATTGTGAGAATTCTTTATAATTTCTTCCACATGGTAGCCTAACACCACACTAAGTCAATGGGGAAATCTAGCCGAACCATCTGTTTATTCGCTGAAATTGTGACGCAGTAATAAGATATCCATGGAATACTTTCATTATTGCTGGTATCTTCGACCACGTGGTAGCCTAACACCACACTAAGGCAATGGGCAAATCTTGCCTAACCACCCGGTTTGCAAAAAAATTGCGTAGGATTCGGGTAATAATTTAGAACCCGGTTAGTATCGGGTCGGGTGTTTACCTGGGAACCCGGAAAATCCGTAAAAACACTAGTCTCTTCCTTATCGAAGTAATTATTTGTCATCAAAGTAAAATTTTACAATAGAGAATATTCAGACAGATAAAAAATATAAAGCTAAATGATTCTATCGTACTTCCAGTGTCTCTCTTCCACACCGTCTCAGTAAAGAGTGTTTTATTGGTGAAAATATCGATGAATACTTTTCATCTCTATAATCTTTACGTGTGACGTCACTGTACGCAGTAATACAACAGACAGTAAACGTTAATCGGTTCTAATAGTTTGAGTTGTAATGGGAATTTAGGGATCCCTATTGATTATATTTT
>KN886259.1:24939-41184 GCA_000934455.1 Apostichopus parvimensis
GAAAAAGGCAACGATGAACCTGAACTAATAATGGTTTGAAAATACTTGCATTGTTGCTTACGTCTTTTGAATAACTACTAATGTGTATAAAGTAATATTTCGAAGGAGTGTCTGCAGAGGAGGAGTGGGGCGTGTTCAAAGTAATTGTTAAAGTGGTTATTTTGTAATATTCACCATCCGGCAAATTAACTATTGAACCTTCATAATTATCTTCGAGCGCTTACGATAATATCATGCAACATCCTGGCCTTGTAATCGCACATGGTCCCTATTGTTATTAGTACTCTTTCCATCAGAATCATTCAATATGTCTGTGTGTTATAGTAAAAGATACACTCTGATGTTGTTGAGTTCAATGTTCCTGATTCCGAGCCGAGTCCGAGACCACTTGGTTCGAGGACGGTACTCTTGAGTCCTAACATAGTTCTATAGAGGATATGAGCAAAACAAACTAAGTCCTAGTCCAGTCAGTATATAGAGAAAAAGCAATGGCGAGCTCATACGGTTTCTGCCTAAACTAGTCTACAGGGCGTATCGGTTGCATAAACCCGCTCTAAATAGTCCTACATTTACAGGCCGTCGCTTCCTGGTCTAAATTACCCCTGCCTTAAGTTGAACAGAGAGAGTCAGCTATTGAAAAACTGATTTTGTGCGAATGTACAAACTTCCAATTAAACATACATGGACAGGGTCAATTTAGAAAGAAGAAAATCTATAGAGAGTTTTTTTTTAGTATATCTTTTTTACGAACAGTTAACCTATGTTAACAGATCTACACTATACTACATGTAATTCTCCCACTGTGTCTCTTATTGTATGTGTTCATCAGACAAACTTTCATGGATATCGTTACTAGACTAACACAACCATAGAAACATATCATCTTAGACCACGTGAGAAAGGGGGGGGGGCAATGTGCTGCTTTGTAGGCTAAGCAAGATTTTGCTTTTTGACATTGAATCGATCCAACCATGATGTTCTGAGTTCTATCTTTGAATACTGCCCTCATTTCCCTACTCGTCATCTTCTCTGGTTTACATGGTATTCATCTGATCATCTAAGTAAGAAGTTCATCATTATGATGTCACTCATTGTTTAATGACGTCACTCAGTATGTGATGACGTCACTCAGTGTTTAATGACGAGTATAAGACTACTTTGTCATCCCTATAAAGCTGATGTTTATATTCATGGTATTTAGTCAGTGCATCTTACAGTGACAAGTCTGTCAGGAATAGTTTACTGCGATATATGTGAAGACATATCATTCTAACATATATGTTTTGGTTCGTCTTCAACTTATTATATTTTCCTGCTGTACAATTTTAAAATATGATGAAAATAATATTTCTCCTTCCTTTCAGGCCTGTGACGATGATGGCAATCTACCAGGAGAAGAGGTAAGTGAGACATAGATTCATGTTCCTGTTAATTAGTAACGGTAATTTATTAACATGCAAGGAGGTGTTAAATCACTGTGGAACAAAGAAGTAAGACAAAACGTATTAGACCTTGTTTCTCATCAGGGAGGAATGTTTTATAACTGGCGTATAAAGAACAGGGAATATAGATAAGTCAGTTACAAGTTTATATCTCGTAATGATGATAAAGAGTATGTCATTCCACTATGCTGATGCACAGATCATAATTCGTTTCTAGTTAAAAAAGTATAAAAAAGCTATTTTAAACTTTGTAATAGTCAATCCTTTGTTCATTCATTTCTTTGCAAAACAATTGTTCACAGGTTATTTACTGTAAAAGGAACTGAGAAAAAAATTCTTAAAAGTAATCTTCATTGACACACAAGAGAAACATATATATTAACATCATCAAATGCCAGATGACGATTCAACAGTGTTACCGTAGTGTAGCAATTTCCTCTACACACAAAGGACTAACTCTAGAAGGTTATACTTAAATTGCTCATAAATATCTACTCCAGTATTCTTTGATAACATAAAATCAATATAATTATTCTCTGTGGTCGGGGAGGGATTGGGGTTGTTAAAGAGGAGCCAAACTTCTCGCAGAAATTCGGTAAACGATGCAATACAATTTGCATGTAAGCATCATCACATATCCGTCAAACAGGAACATATAAATTATTGAAATGACATGACAGCAACGGCGTAGGTAGCTAACGAACTAAGGTGATTTGAGATGAACCTGCGTGCGTGTATGAGAGTTGGCTCTGTGCCAACTTGAAAGCTTAAAAAACACAAATTTCATTGAGAGATATATATTATTCAAATTTGTGTCAGTTCAAAAAGCCCCAAGTAAGATTTCGAGAAAGTATACGCTGGTTCTTATCTCAATTAATTGAATGTTGTTTATCACAACCTGTTAAAGTTATTGTTTTTTTACGATGGTTTTGAGTCTGTTTCTTTCAATATGAAAGCCAATTTCTGAATAGTATATCAAACCTTTCTAATGTTAGTCAAAATTACGTAGCAAAGAATCAAAGTGAAACATCAGTTTTTCCCGGTCTACATAAAATTTTATTTTGGAATATACTATGAAAACAGTAATCTTTAACATGTCGTTGCTTCTTTTGTTTATATTATATGTATTGAAGGCCTGATTAATCCAGCTAACAAATAGTGTTCTGACGGGCGTTTGTTATTGAATAATGTCAAAGTTTGTTCAGAATTAACATAAGAGCTGATTTCAAAGCACGTTTTATCTTTCTTCCTATAGGGCCCGTTTTAAAATACCATGGTAGCTTACACATGCAGCTAAGGCGTATTAATGCTATACATACATCTTTGTATATACGAAATTGTACTAATGGAAGTTGGGTGTGTACTCACCATGCAGGTGACGGATAAGTTGACGTAATGAAGTATTTCTCCTTAAAGGCAGACAACTTGTGGCTTTGAGTTTACTGTGTTAAGACGGAGGGAGGGAGGACTCGTCAGACTAAATTGTTTCAAACTAGAATATGTTACCCAATTTGGATAAAGATGTAAATTAACCCCATCCCTCTCCACTAACTTTCTTCGCAATAGTTTTAGAAGTCACTCATAGTTTAATAGTTGTAATACATCTTGATATGTTATGTCTGTAGACATCTCGGACATAACTGTAATGTGTAACCATGGAGATGCAGGAACAATATTAATTACATAAATCTATAGCTATATTCATGTAAATGGATAAATGAAGCAAATTGCCCTTGGATGTCGAACATTAAACGGTCAAACACGTTTGAATTAAGGATCGCTTTACTGATACTGTACAAAGAAACTACTAATATAGTAAGAAACTTCTAAGAATGTAATCTGAATTTCTTGTTTGACAGGGTTTTGAGGGTCCTCTTTGTCCGAACAAATCCTGGTTTAACAAAAGGCCTGAAAAATGAAATATATATGTCTCTTAAATACTCAATATCTCTCCAATCTCTCCCATCTATCTCAAAACACAAAACGAGGTCAAGATTTACTGTTACTATGGGCCTAGTACCTACATACTGACAGTTTCCCCAGGCGTTAGTACTATGGTAACCATAGAAGCCCGGATGCCGCGGAAAAGGGACGGGAGTGTATTATGATCGCGAATAATTTTTCGGAACATCGTTGTTAAATCAGTTTAGTTATGTATTTAATTTCAGGAGTTTTAATTACTTAAGCAATATGTCTACGGATCCAACCAGACCACTGACCATCCGTATTAAGCAGGCTATTGACCGTGGGGGGGTATTTCACAGGGCAGCACTAAACATTGGTCTTAGTCCGCCCCACCCTCCCCCCTTCACCACCCGTTATTTCTTAAGAAAAGCACATATTGAGAGACGAGTGACCAGAATATAGAATAAACCCTGCAGCTCAATTGAAATGGCTACTCAGGTTGACGAAATCATGTTTTAAAAAGGACGGAACATGTCCCTGCATCGCACCAATGTAATAGTACATTGGGTTGCATTGATTCAGTCATCGTAATATCAAGGGGAATCCCCTGGATAGGATCATTGATTGTCACCAGCAGGAAGAGGATGGGTGTGAACTGACTCTTGTACAGTAATCCTATTTTACACAGAAATCACTTTTACAGATTGGGAGAGGATCATATCCTTGTGCTATCAGTCAATATATGTTTACATATACGACTCATTGTTGTTATTTATATACTTATTTTCAATGTTTCAAGCAAACGGTAGAACGTTTTTTTTCTAATCCAACCTTCGCAAATTAGTCCTTTCAAGTACGGAATCAAAGCGACCAGAGCATTTGTGGCAATGGTTTCATGGATTTATCCGTCATGTGTATTACGTGTTCAGTACTAAAATATTCGCAGGATTTACTTGTTAGAAATCATAAAATGATAACTGAAATAATAAAAATTAGGACAAAAACTGTCAAGACATTTGAAAACATGCAAAAGGAATTTCAAAATGAAGTGAAAATACGTTTGGTTTAACCTTAATCGATAACCTCTGAGAAAACACTATTTATATAGCTGCATATAATGAATATTTACAACATTTAAATATACTGCATTGTCTTTGTTTCTGTGTTATCTTATACATATTCATTACTAATACTTTCCCTCTCGTTTAGGGATTCGATGAAAAGAGTTACAAGAGAAGCCTGCCAAGGTGTGTAAATCAATACAATTGAATACTTTTTTACCTTAGTATTTAAAATTGTACTTGTTGAGAGTGGATTGTGTTTGCTACTTTTAATTGTAAAATCTTAATATATTAAACAAATTATCCATCATTCAACAAATTTTGTATCCCTATGTCTGTGACTTTCTAATCTTATTTGGTCACATATCTGCTTCAACTGTAATTGGCTTAAATATAGTTTGTGTTTACCAGGCTGATTCCTGATTAAATGTATAAAAATGAGTGCAAAGTTCCTTCCATTAGAAAGAAACAAAAGTATCCGTTTCTTTATTGCAATAATGTCGGATACACAACCTTCTGTTCCGCTGATGAGGCGTAAGAAGGCCATATCTTGAAAGCGGTACATTTCTTTATCTGCTAACATGTGTGTTATCACTAAAACGGTTATTATAATGGTTAGTATAATTCCACCTTTCCTAATTAGATTAATACCTTTAAGTGGAAAAAATAGAAATTATCGTGAGTCCTTCGTTAATACTTACCGTGACAAAACTTTCGGTAAACATTTTAAAGTTTATTAGGAAACGACTATTAGCGATATGGTGACGTCACTATATTGGATGACACACAGAAAATAATAGAATCAGTGGAAAGAAGAGAGTTAAATCTGAGCAATTTCATGGCTCGTCAGCTCTTTGGCATCTGTGACCTAATTAAAGACCTAAAAATGGAATTTTTAAATAAAGTGAGGTGGGATCGGAAAAAGGGAGAAATGAAATACAGATTCATAAATTAAGAGACAGAAGCGATGTCAAGGTCAGCGGGTCACGATACTGTTTTCTAAAACACAAACATGTTAAAGAGCATTATCTTCTTCCATTTCCGTTTTCTCCAAAATTGTCATGTATAACAAATAGTTTCCTTTTGCATAAAAACAATACTTAGGTGAGTCAAGTATACTTTAAGAGCAAATGGATTCTATCGTTGAAGATTAGAAGAATGTTAATGTGCTTTTCATGGGTAGACTAACCCACGAGAACAACAAAGGTGTTTTATTTTGCTGGGGTTAAATTACGTTTTGGCTCGTTTTTTTTGCAGGGGTGGGTTAGGAGAAGGGTTGTCTAGGCATTAATTCTCGATTGTTCTACTAATACGTATTTGCTCAATCCATTTATTATAATAACAATAGTACCTAATATATCGTTTTACCTTGATATTACAGCTTCATGCAAATTGCAGGTTCATCTGGCGTCGCCAATCATTAGCAGGACTGTGACGTCATTCACTCTCTTCTCAAAGCAATGCCAGGAATTTCATTGCGAAAGGATTTAATGAAGAGTTTATGTTTTAAACTGTAAATATCTCCCAAATTCTACAAACATCGCTATAGATATAGCTCTAGTGAAATACACATGCAACTAGTCTAGTATGATTGTGACGTCATCAATGTCTATATTCTCAAGACACTGGCATGGCGACTTGATGAACATTTCTGAATCTGATGTATATGCTGCTAATGTGTGTAATGAGTTCAATGCCCACTATCTATCTTCTATTGAGAAACAGAGATCTCATCTTCGCTAACTATTGAAATAGTATGGTGACGTCATTGATTACCAAGTTGAAGAAACATCTAACAAATTTACTTCTTGTGTCTCTTGAATTTAGCTCAATGAAATGTAAACCAAACCAAACCAGGGAAGCACATGTTAGAAACAATGAGTAATTATGAGAAACTCGTCCACTATTAATTAAGATATAGTATCCACCTTTTAGGTTGGTTCAACCACATGTAGCATACACAATTTAAATTTATTGCTAGTGGTTCTTTTTCTTTTTCGGAGAAAGAGAAGGGATGTCTAGTGGATTCCTTCTCCATCCTTTAGGTTTGTAAACTGTTAATAACTCCAAACACTACAAAAAAATCCAAACCAAGATTCGATATCTTACATATTCGTATAGGCTACTTAGTATTGTAAAATGTAGAACAAGTAATTTCTTACGTTTGATTAGTAACATTACTGTCTACATATACTTCCTTTTCTAACTTTAAGTTCGTGTGCTCTTTGAGACAAATTCAAATTGCAAAGAGCCAATCAAGCTTCTGATGACGTCATCCATCAAACATTACGTCATCACTATAGGAGCCTATTTTTCTCTTGGATGTCAACTATTGAGAGAGGGAAGAGAGAGAGAACACTCCATGTCTTACTCTTTTTATGTATGTGGAGTGGCTTAGAGGGTGAGAGGGGTTGGAGGCGTTATATGACGTAACCACCACATTGGGGACCTAGTAGATGTTATAGTAGACATTTGCACCACCATCTGAACGCTAATTTGCAGAATGGGAATTAAACGGTAATGTTCAGTATGTTTTAGGAATTAATTTTTCCACAATATGTAACAAAGTATTTGCTACTTGCGTAATGCTTTGTTGTTGGTCAGAAATTGCTGGTGACCTGCTCTCGGAATCCATGCACTCCTCGAAAGCAGGATATCAAATCCTTTATTGGTCAAATTGTATGTAATGATGATTTATCCCAATTCCAGATCAACATCACCACCTCCCCGAACGCCCAACAAACATTCTACTACTCAGAACATTAATTAAATGCCTAATTCTGTAAATACTTCTAAACTACTTTTACCCAGACATGTTTGTTATGCTTTGTAAAATCTGTACATACTGTACCCACATACACTCGGTAACTAGGAGTGCATGGTTCAACTTTTATGTGGTTTCTTCGTTCCTTCTTTCACTTAATGTTGATTAAAACTTTGGTTAACACTGAATTACGTAATGTCTTGAATCTAACAAGATTAGAGCCACCGAAATTGTGTCAATGGTAAGACTCAATGACATTCATTGTATATCTACAATGTCATTGCATTATTAAAATCGAACTACAAGGACTTAGATGTGATATTAATTAATATCTGGGATGTGTTTGTTCTAAGTCAGCAGTTCTTCATTTCTTTCTGATCCAGTGTAGTTTCATTCATAACATGAAGACAATAGGATGACATGAATGTTACGTCATATCAAATGATTTCAAATGACAAATCTATATTATGTATATTAAGTAACTAAGACTTAAATCACTTGTTTGATTGTTTTATTACTTTTGTTTATATTCTTTTATGATCCTTTTAAACTTTGCTTTGTTATTGTTTTTACAGAATTATGTTCTGTCCATTTTAAATCATGATTTTAGTACTTTAACTTTATTATTCTTATGCATTTAACGGCATATTCTACTGGATGCATTGACTGAACCCCATCAGCGCACGAATAATAAAACATCAACGCTCAAAGTGGTTAACCGACAAACAAAGATATAACAGTTTAAGACTAACATTTCATCAGTAACAGTCAATTAGAAAATGCTTTGATCATGTGCTTAACGTACAATCTCTCCTTAAATGTTGATATTACGTCATAATTTCGGTATATGATAGATAGCATTGCAACGGAAATTGAACCAGACAGACTGATTCTAATTACGTCATGTTCTTTATATTTTTAATTATTATTTATTTACATGATTCTGTTCTGAAGACGAGTTTGATAAGTTACGTCTTGACTCAAAATAGACTGTAACGTTGATAATCTTAAAAGGATAACTCAGAGGAAAATATATATTGAATAATTGAATATGATCATATACTAAGCATCATGGTGAAATTTGTATCCAATTCCTTACTTTGCATTTTCGAGATAGCGATAGCTAAGATTGTCACAATTTGTAACATTGGTGAACTTGAAGCAAACAGGTGTGATGGTATAGTTGCAGCACACTGATGTTCTGTTTATTACTGTTTTCACTTCCTTAATTTGACATTGGATTGAAAAGGGTTACAACTTTGCTTTCGGGAATGTGAATATCTTAATACTCAAATGAGTAAAGTATGTTTATATTTGAATGAATCCTCATTTCGAAAACGAAACTTGCATGTACATTTATAAAATATGTTTATGCATAAAACAAATCTGTACATCTATGACACCACACCTTTTGTTTCAAGTTCACTTTTATCACAATACATGTCAACTACAAATGTCATTATCTCAAATACGATGCAAAGGAATTCATTTGAAATTTCATCATGATCTTTCGAAAATGTTTCTCTTTCATCAGCCAAAGATATTTATACATCTGAATTATCCTTTTAAGTTCTATAAATTATATCATCTCAGTTTGGGAGGTATGTTTACTTCACTCAGATTTCTATCATATGAGCCAAAGTGAATGATTTGGTTTGTGTTTCCTTTAATTTCAACGCTTTGCTCCCTTAGCTTTTGTTTCTTCATTTTATCATGTTATTATGGTTTTACTTCGTGTTATAAACAAGCCTATATTCGTTCAATTCATGTACTATTAATTATTGTAATATCAATTACATTATCGCTGTTCCTAGTACACATTATATCATGATAATCATATGGTGGTGGCAGTTACGTAATAAATATGATTCTAAAATGTAAATAATGAAGGAAGGTAATATACTGTGGTTAACATTTATGACGTGGCTATATGCAATCAATATGGTATTAAGTTCCATTAACTCCATTTACATCGTTACTAAAAAACACTTTACAATGGCAATCCTATGACGTGGCTATGATGTAATTAATATGATTCTAATATCCTAATAATGGAAGAAGGTATAATCGGTGCGCTAAGTTAAACTCAATTTCAACGATCTTTTTCGGTTTATTACACTTTTCATTTTATATCTGATTGTTTTGAATGAATATAAACTCATTCTTGATATGTTTTTTGTAATACCGCTTTTCTTTCTTTCCTTAAGTTAATCTGGTTTAATTATAAAGTGTTTGTTTATGTATATTGCACCCCTCACACCCAGTCTCCACGGTAGATGAATATAACATAAAAGCTGACAATACTTACTGGAAATAATATACCACAAAGATACCGGCAGTAAATCACTGAGCTACAAGATCTCTTTCAGGTATAACGGTTACTTTCAAGGAAGTGAATAATCAATTCGTTTGTGGTTTATCATGGATTTTTGTCTAATTTCGCAGGCGTGTATTCAATCCTTACATCAAATAAAGATCCTTCTAAGGTATCCCTCACTCTTCATTGACAGATCAGTGATACTTGTTCATCACTCCTCCCTTCAATTAATGCTATGACAACTTCCTATAGATAATATCTGATATGTATTGATCTTGTATAATGTCACGGAAAGAAATTAAAATAAAAGCTAACCAATGGTATGTTGTCAATAGTTTTATCTCTGTTATATGTGTCTAAAATAAAGTAGTCTGTTTTATTTCTAAAAACTTACTTGTTACTTTACCAGCGGGGTGCACAGGATTTCAAAAGTGGGGAGAGGAATTCAAAATTCTCCCAAACCGAATGAGCTTGAGAAGATATTATAAAGGACGGGTGCCGCCGCGTGGGGTCATTGAAATCGATCCCGCGTAAAGTGGATTAGACCCCCCCCCCCCACTCCTCAAAATATATTAATAATACATAAATAAAGAACTCCAATGGTGCGTTGTGAGGGTATATTAAGACTTTACTTTAGGTCGATATTAGTAGCTCTAACTGGAAGAAGGTTGTGTCAATAAAAATAATTCTTCAAAATTTCCTCCCTCTGAATTTCAACAAAAATATACTTTAAATAGAGCAATGGCATATTTAGACTATAAATTAGGACTATATAAGTAACCCTAAATGCAATAATTTGCTAATAAATATATTGATTAGGCTGAAACAAGACGGTCGGGAGAGTGAACCCGTAGTTGTGGTCCATTTTCCCGCGGCTGAATACAAACATCCCCCAACTGACGATCGGAGGTGAGTGATGCACACCTCCACCTCCCCGAGTACGCCCCTGTACTTTACCTTCCTCGTTTATTCGATATAGTTATTCTTTGAACATACTTTGAGAATAGTCAACTCTGTCATTAAATATATTTTTAGCAATTCATCAATGCCGAATGTAAGTCTATTCAAAGTCGCATGAGAAGAGTATCATAGCCAAGACATCAATTAATCTTCACAACTGTATACTCAACATTTAAACTCGTATGAATATAAACTTACTAACCCTGTCTCATGTCTCACGTACAAAATCTAGTGCACAGAACGATCATTTTCAAATAATTACAGTTTTGCCATATGGGTAAGTCGTTAATGTTATATCCCTTTTAAAGTTTTTGTATTACTCAGCAATGAAATAGCTATAAGAAATTATATACCTCACAAGCATAGGGATTAGTTTATTGTAAAGAGGTTTTTGTTTATGTTTTTGTTTTTGTTTATGATCTAGTTGTTGTCGTTTTAGCACTTTGTATTTGGAGAAGGTTGTATGTTTGTTTTTGTTTTCTTTAAATGAGATATCAATATTCCAAGGGTTATAATGTGCATTTTGTTTAAATTTGATCAATTAACCGATATTGATTCTTCTCACCGTTAATATTATTATAATCTTCCGGCTTTGCATTCTCTCGACATTTTTCACAAACTCTCCATGTATTGCTGCAAAGTAAGGTCATATAACATTGTCATTTTCATATTATAATAAAACCCTTGAGTTTCTTCACTAAATTTTATTCTGAATTAAAGTCAATTCTTGTAATTTCGTCGTGCGGAGACGTGTCATACCAACATGTTGTTAAACAATAGTAATGATTGTAACAATACGGCATATGTAACTTTCTATCTGAATGGTAACTTGTCTATTCAATCTTATAACTTATACATTGCCATGAACGTTTATAGTGAGCAAGCAATTACCAAAATCAACTAGAAAAACTGATTCAAGTACAAAAAATGTATCCGTCGAGAACTCGTTCGTATTGACAACTCTATAACTGTTATAGATTATGTATATCTGAAGCATAGTATCGCCTTTTTTTCATGATTCTGTTCAATACTAAACTACTATAACAATTCATTTTATAAGCTTAGTTGAAGGGTCACGTCTCATTTTAATATATTTAAATATACTGGAATTGTTGTCTCTAACCTACACATGGATGTATCAGGACGATCTGATTCTGACCAGCATCGATAATTATTGATTGATAAAGGGCGTGCTCAATATATCATTTATTGTTTGAATATTCGTCAGTCAATTAAGCAGACTGGGCCGTTTCTTACAATCACATCATCTAACATACACTACAGCTTTCTCATATCCTCTTAAGATATCATTTTATATGCACAGGTTTGATCATAAATGTTCAGTAATTAACTGGACGTATTTATTTAACTTAAATACATACGCGTAATCTTCAGACTTTAGTGACGATACGTTAGACCTTATCAACGTTGCGAAATATCAAGATAGTTTTTGTTGAGACTAGATTATATCTGCACCACAACGAAATCAGCAAAAATCAGCTAAAAAGTTCAATTGAAAATTGTACAAAATTCCGAATAAACAGTGATTTTTGTTACTAGATAAATGCTTTTATTTGTTTGCATATCAAGTTAGCAGAAATTAATGCAACCTTCTGTTGTAACATTTAGTCGAATATATTATGAGTTAGGAATACACGTGCTCTTTTAATATCGTTAGATATCGTTTATGTATGAACACTTTCAGCTGACCTAAACATTTTAATATGTTACCACCTGTCATAGAAAACAAAAATATTTAAGATTATTGTAAGATCACGAATGATTAGTTGATAGATCTTGATAATTGATTTTTTTTTATAAATAACTAGATGAGTAGATCCCTTATGTCTATTCCAGAAATACATTAAAGGCTGTGAAATATGAATAAAGATCACCCAACAATGACAGAAATGGTCGAGCGAGAACGGACTTAAATGTAAACTGCAATAGTGAATAGGATCTAATAAAACAAAATAAAGGAATAAGGAACAATTATTTTAGGAAATATATTGATCTCTTACTCCAGATAGTTTGGATGTGATTAAGCCAAATTAATAAAAATAATTAGATATATAGGTAGAATCAAAGGGTACATGAGATAACACAAAATCTGAATACTTAGAGAGAAAAACACGTTAAATTGAAAACATCTAACGAATCATCAGCAAAATATCAACGAATAGTTAACACAGCATTCATTAGAGGTATGCATATAACTGTTATGTAGGGTGCAAGCCTTATCACTACCTAAATTTGTGCGGGAGTGATTTCTATACCAATTGAAAGGTAAATTCATAAGACTCTCAATATTTGTAGTTTCGTGGACTTACACGGATTTCTTTATTTGTTAAATAAGACAAAAAAATAACGTTAGAGGCAAGGCATGATTCGGCTATACAATGAAAAGGGTTTACTATAGGTCTACAGGACACAAGACCTATACAGAAAGAGGAAAAAACAGAAAAAAAACACGAACATAATGGCTTTTTGCTAATAGAATGTCTAGCATAACAGAGAAACATATCATTGAGTAATCATAATAACCTGCTACGTATGCCACTGATAATTGTATGTACATATAATTTGCATAATATAAGTTAAATATTCTTTTGCACTACTGCAGTGTCATGTTGCTGATCATTAAACTGCAGAAATATTCCAAACAGTGTTATGTACCCCACTCCTTGCCCCCTTTTGACTTGCTCCCCTACATTAAGCAAGTCAAAAACCTCTCAATATTTGTAGTTTAGACAAATATTGTAGTTAAGACAAAATAAAGACCAATCCTTTCTACGATCCCGGCAAGGGATCGTAGAAATGATTGGTTTTTAGGAGCAAAGACTGTTACTATATTTTTTTTCCTTTACCAGTATGTAACAGTTGTGCCTATACGTATACCTACCAGCCGGGAATTTGAAAGCTGCATTTTACTGGGGATTGGACGGTAGAACAGCCTTGATACGAGCATAGACCGCTGGTGAATGCTGTTCTTTTAGTTATTTACTACCAGTCCGACACTTGTTGTGGAATTTAATTTCACGGATTTAAAGTCAACGTTTTGAACTATGTTTGAAAAGGCAACCCACACATACGTCTCGTGTGGACAAATTTTGGGAAAATGTTTACGTCGAGTGTCTCTCCATTAGCATTAGTGTACACACTAATAACTCATTGTCAATGCATGTCTCTGGATATAGCTATTTAAAACTATCGGTCGATTTCCTGGCCCTGGTTTTTCATTATCCAAAACACGTAATATACGCCATATACGTACGAAGCAGCTACCTGTAAAAACTATAACTGTGTTGTATATGCCATGCACTGAGACCCTGAAGAAAATAACGTAATACCATCGATTCAAAATCCTAGATTCGGTCAAAAGATAAAAAGGACCAATCAGTACTCAGCAACATGAATTTACTTTTCTTAGAATAACAAAATGCAAAGTAAATATGTCGATACGTGATACTTTCGATATGCCCTATACTTAAAACATTGTACGCTAAACATTCCGAATTGAACTGAGTAAACCAGTATTAAGCTTGGTACGCATATAGCCAACCCATCAAAACAAACAAAACACACACACGCATACCTTCACCTATATTAGTACCAACAACTGTGTCAAACAGTTGATAATGTTCTTGAAGAGATACATTTGCTACACTTCTATTTGAAAATGCCCTACTCAGTGTCTTGCCTCTTAATGAGATACGATTGATTGATTATAACCTATTTTGACTGGGAAACGGTCAGCTACTCCTGCAAGTTGGATCATAGTAGGTGTCTGTAAGAGGTATTTGGGTGAAGGCTCTCCGAAAGCTTTACTTGAAGGCTTTTATAATATTCTGATATATTTTTATTAATCTATGATACTTGATGCATTTCGAATGTTTACCTAACTGTCTGAGTTCTATGTACTTAAAACGTCATTTCATCATCTTCTTGTGGAAATATATGTTCCCTCTGTGGATAAATGATTGAAAAATAATGAAGGAAACTAAAGACATTTTCAGTTGAATTGCCCTGATGACATCAATTGGGCTGCTGTTGCCAGATGTTTTTCAAAAATATAGGACAACCTTAAAAAAAAAATACATATCTTTGCGATAAGACATTGCTACGAGAATGCGTTTTCCGCATACATCTTTAGAAAAGCTTTAGCAATTTTTCAAAACAACCATCTTTAGTCACCAGAAAATTAATTTATGAAACCCCTTCTAGAAGGAACATAACGCCATCGTACACGGCATTTAAGCTGTAAATTTCAATATTTTGTACGATTATTTCGATATCAATTGTTTTGATTGATAATACTCTCGATCTGTTTGCATTGCTAATAAGGTGTAAGCAACGAAAACTATGAAAATAACGCCATCCAAAGGTGCTAAGCTACGGTGCACTAGTTACCATTTACTGCTGCGTTAAAGTAAAATATTACACATTTTCTTATTGAAAGATTTGTGGATATCTAATTTACAAGAGATGTTTTTAAGTGTTTATTCCTTCACATTGGAACTATGTGTATATTTCAACTCTTCCATGAGTTATTGTTCTAAGTTATGTGTAATCACGTGACCTTATGCCAGTTTTCTTTTAATTAGTTCACGTCCTATAAGTTGACATATCTTTCATTAAAAAAGCAAAAATAATAATATACCACTGATTCGACTTCTTATTTCACAAGGGTGTCGACTCCATGAAGCCTTGCGAGCTTTTGCTTTATTTTGTTGCTGTTTTGTAATCCAAGTTAAAGAGAAGCTTATCGATATACTTCAGGAGCGGAGTCACAGAGACTGAAATGCAATTGTCACTTTTTGGTTGGTGAAAACCCTGAAATGTAGAATTTGCTTTAATTTATAAGTACCCCTTTATTAGTCATACAATTATATCCTCTTTCTATTTTGTATATTTGTATAACATGTTTTTTTATTTGTACTTTGTACTTGTATTTGTATTCTTGTGTTTCTGTTTTTCATTTCATTTTTATCATTTACTCATCCTGCTGCTTTCACCATGTCTCACCATTTTCTTTTGTTTCAGAAGCTCAGAAAATTGATACAGAAATCCCAGCGCTATTCTTTCCATCTTTCCAACTACAGGTTCTACCCACTCTCCCGCATTATTCCCTCAGGTCTACAGGTTACACACCAACCAGCACTAGGAACACTCCCTCCAGGACTCCAGAGAGAGTGGAACCGAGTCTTACACAGCACCTCCATCCGTCTCATCAACATCCTCACCAAACACTGCCAATCGTCCTTACATAGCCTCAACGATGATATCCTGAGGCTGAAGCTTGAATTACAGTCATGCTGCACCCATGACGAATGGACTCAGTACACTAACAAATTTAACTTGTGTTTGTCTCAGCAGAACATTGAACTCACAGAAAGAAGAAATAAGAACATGACTGACCTTCAGAAAAGACGCAAACGTACCGCTTGCAACCGTTTTAGAAGGCCCCAGACTCCACCTGAGTCTGAACCACCATCCTCAACTGCAGTTGTTTACTTATCTTCTTCTACTCTTACCAGTGCAGACCTTAGGCTTCTCTCCAAAGGACTCAAATTCTGTCCTACTCCTCCGTCATTTGACCAAGCGGAACTGAGCCAAGATCTTACTCATTTCTTTCGCAGAATTCGCCTTCGTGAGTTTTTCCTAGATGACCCTCCAACTGAACGGGAACCCTTCTGCTGAGACTAACCAGTCAAACTCTCCTCTCCGCAGAACACACGACAACCTTCCAAGAGATGAGCGTACAGCACTCTCCTCACTGATGTCTCGCAGTGACAT
>KN886260.1:34466-61478 GCA_000934455.1 Apostichopus parvimensis
CAGTGATGTCAGGATTGATATCAGTGATGTCAGGATTGATAGCAGTGATGTCAGGATTGATAGCAGTGTTGTCAGAATTGATATCAGTGTTATCAGAATTGATATCAGTGTTGTCAGGATTGATATCAGTGTTGTCAGAATTGATATCAGTGTTGTCAGGATTGACAGCAGTGTTGTCAGGATTGATATCAGTGTTGTCAGGATTGATATCAGTGATTTCAGGATTGATATCAGTGATTTCAGGATTGATATCAGTGTTGTCAGGATTGATAGCAGTGTTGTCAGGATTGATATCAGTGTTGTCAGGATTGATATCAGTGTTGTCAGGATTGATATCAGTGTTGTCAGGATTAATATCAGTGATTTCAGAATTGATATCAGTGTTGTCAGGATTGACAGCAGTGATGTCAGGATTGATATCAGTGTTGTCAGGATTGATATCAGTGTTGTCAGGATTGATATCAGTGTTGTCAGGATTGATAGCAGTGTTGTCATGATTGATATCAGTGATTTCAGGATTGATAGCAGTGTTGTCAGGATTGATATCAGTGATGTCAGAATTGATATCAGTGTTGTCAGGATTGATATTAGTGTTGTCAGGATTGAAATCAGTGTTGTCAGGATTGATATCAGTGTTGTCAGGATTGATATCAAATGTGACGTGAGATTTAAGACATAAGTCGTGATGTCGTGATTGACAACAGTGGTGATGTCAGAAAATGTCAAAAGAAGTTAAAATAGCTAAAAATTTATCAAATCTTATTTGAAAGAGATGAACTTTGACTGGGCTCTGGAATAAAATTAATGAAGTACATAAACACAGCTACAATAGACCTTGATGGATCAAATATCATTATTATTCAAGTTGGAGTGCACCAATTGTACACAGTAGGTAATAATTTAGTATTCACATTATGTGTAGCAGGTTTGAAAGGTTCTGAATGTTTGTCTCTTAATTATAAAATACTACGAATCCTGTATAAAAACCTGCTATGTGTCTTTTTCACTTGTATATCAAATTTGACCATTTTGGGATGTGATACCAGATAAAATATTCCATGCCTAGCGGTTTAATTCAGATGAAAAATGAAAACATTTCAAACATTCTCCATACCTGGCTTGACTCCTGTCTGTGGAATAGATTTCCGCCTGTCGTTGTAGAATCTTGTGCTGTTGTTATTCCCTCCGATAGAAGTCCCAGCGGTACCTAGAGACGTCGGTAGGACATCGTCAGAAAAGGAGGGAAACTTTGGCGAGAAAGAGTCTTCCTCTTCCTCCTCTTCTAGAAGCCTCTCAACTTTGCTCTTAACTTTAGACGTAATGGCAAAGATATCTTCATCACTCTCTGGAAAATATGAAAAGATCATGATAGGAGACACAGACCCAACACTAATCATTCACAAATTGTCTTAACCAAGAGTTCGGTAAATGATGAACACTTTTGACATGTCTTTTCTATATTAGAGATAGGACATGGTCACAGCTGCTATATTTTAACTTACCGATAGTCGAGTCCCCATCGCCTGTTTCATCATCTTTAGATGCGCTGGTGCTTTCCACTCGGCTAAGGAAGGGAAAGTCAAACTTTCTTTCGACCGTAAACGTCTTTTGTTGAGTTACAGGTTGAACTCTGCATGCAGGCACTCCCAGAATAAGTTGCTTTGGAAGAATGTTACTTGGCGGCAGCACGATACTTTCACTGAACGAAGATGTAATACAGTCAGCCTCTAGTTGATTACTGATGGGTTCGCAATCCACAGCGCCCTCTCTCCTTGTAATCTCACTTCTCTCTCGTAAGCGTTGCTCATCTCGGTTACAGTTCTCTTTGATTTCTTGACTGTCAACATCTTTTCCTTTAGTGTCAGACACACTTCCAACTAATCCAACATGACAGTTACTCAACGGTGAGGATCTCCTCGTCGATTTTAATTTCAAGCCATTCCTTGTTTCTTCGTCTCTTTCTTCATCGTGCGTTCCTGCGGGTATGTTCTCTATCTTCCTGACGGCATCTTTCACAGAAATGCTCAATGTTTTATTTATGTTTCCATTCAATGTCTTGTTGGATTGGTTGTGATTATAGCTGCCCAAAGGTTGTCTGTTGGAAGAACCATCATCAGCGAGTGTCTTGGATGGACTATTCTTACAGCTACTTAACGATCGTCTGACCGAGGGACTGCAAACAGGTTGTTGTTCTGTGACCTCTTCTATCTACACAATATAATTTCGAGCCAAAGAGAGAAAAGGAGATAAACATCAACTTTGTAAAGTTGGATGATGTTCTGTCACACATTGAATTCCATTTTCAACACTATATTAAGATATCTTCACATTACAATGGTTTTTTTTTTCTGGTGAAACATCGTTTTTTATCGTCATCTTGCCCCGAAATGTTAGATTCCAGAATAAATAAAAAAAGTACTGCATAGTCTCCAATTTACACAAGTACTTTAGAGGCAACTTATTGTTTTTTCACTTCAAAAAACTTGTTCTTTCTTTCTTACACAAATTTGGAGAATTTGTCGTCCAGGCAGCAATTACTTTATATATAGAGTTGTTTCCATTATTTATTCATTTTCTTGCCTTTCTCCTTTTTTTATGCTTTTAGTTAGCAGTGATTTTTCTACCAACAAATATGAAATCAAGATTCATGCTGAAGTATAAATGATTCAAGACTATGTGTTTGGTGTTCTACAACTCTATATGAACCTGTAAAACATCATGCGTTCAGCTACGTACACAACTGCAGTGTTCTCCGCAGGTCATTTTTTTGTCCGGGCGGTAATCGCCGTCCTGGGGGTAATCACCGTCCTGGGGAGGGGTCTATAGGGAGGGGGTGTCCCCCTCCCCCTTTAGAAAATTTTGCCCTCCGAAGGTGGGCTAGACGCAAAATGCTGCAACATTTGGTGCTATATTTGCCTTGCATGTATCTCCAGGAATTGCTATTTTTTAGGCAGTGTTTTAAATTTTCTCTTACGTTTGCCAAATGAAAAAAAATAATTTGTCACTGATTTGACAGAAGCTTCGTATCTCGTGGAGTCGGTGTTTATTTACGATATGCCATGTGTGTAGTAGGTATTGGAGAATTTACAGGCATGCGGGGGGTGATGGGCAATCGATCGCGGCCGCGGCAGAAACAAAACATGTATTTTCGATCAAATTCGTCACTCTTAAAAGAATATGAGTGACTTTTAGAAAATGTTTGACGAGGTGCCAGTGTATTTTTTTTTGTCCGGGCGGCCGAGTTTTTCGTCCGGGCGGTAGCTTTATGTCCGGGCGCTAGCCAGCCTTTTCAAATTTTGTCCGGGCGGCGCGCCCGGACAAAACCGGTAGTGGAGAACACTGAACTGTGAATAGGGGACACGGTTTACCCAAATCGGTCATGGTCTGCGAAGTGATTATTTAAAGGGTGTGAAGACTCGCGCAAAAAGAAACGTCTAATGCCAGTAATCTGACCTAGTTTCGAATGAGGTGTTACAGAAGTGTTAGACACCACCATCGATCCCAGAAAATACGCACACAGCTTGCTATCTTTGGTATTTAGACACTAGTGTACAGTCAGTACATACAGCTGCGGCCAATACCCACAGCACAGTGTACAAACGATACAGCGATGGACATCTCAGGTCCAGCTAAAGATAACAAGGTCTCACGTTTCATTACTGTCTGCATTTTGTAGCGACAAGCACAAAATTTCACTTGCAAGCAACGGAAAGATAACTTTTTCAGAGCGCGGCACGCGGTTTGGGGCAAGTCTTCAATGCCTTTAAGTTTGTAGATATGTAAAACGAGTCTCTCACCTTGAATCTAAATTCAGAGTTGGGTTGTTTAGCAACTTCCCATGGTTTAACTCTGATCCCTTGAAGATGGCCAAATGTTACAGTGTCACCGACAGAAATGTGGATGGAGCCTTGAATCTGTAGCAAATTAGAGTTATATACAAGTAATAGTGTTACTATAACTGGTACTGTAACAGGCATCGCTCAGGCACAAACTTTATGTTTTTTTGTTGAAACAATGAAGGGACACCGACAGGCACATTCTGCAAGACTTAGACTGGACAATAGTTTTACAAGGCTTGACATCCTTCTCATCAAAGTAATTATGATACAACTAAATAACTTAGACATGTGGCAGTGTATTAACAAGAAATAATGAACTACTGTAGTCTGATATGGTTTTCTTTTCTTAACTTTTCTTCTGAAAGGTATCGATTACATTGAAAACATAATGTTGTGTTTTCGTTGGCAGGGTTGATTAATTAGACATCGCAGGATAATTAGCAATAATCAGAAACACGATTAAGGTCTGATTCGACTCCGATTTATTGATATTTTCTCTGCGTTTTGAATATTTTCTTGTCAACCACTCCCAGAATGTGACTCTTGTCAGAACCAGCAAAGGTCGTTCCAGAAGCTTCGATCTGGGTCTCTTGACCACATCACGTGACATACACAATAATGAATAATTATGAATCAATAACCAATCACAATACTGAATAGTATCTTTGATTTTACCGAGAGGCATTGGAAATCCTCTACACAACAATAACAATGGTGGTACCCAACAGCAATGATAACAATGATTCTGACAATGACAATGATGTAAATTAATGACAGTGAAAACCTGAACTACAGGTCCCATAAAAGTTCTCTTTATAGTACTGATCAAATTTTTCATATCAAAATAGTGACAAAACATCTATGATCTGATGAAATTACTGACCTACTGGTGAAAGTCTTTGTGTTGTAATAAGAAAGAGTAGACAGAACCTTTAAGTTTCGTACAACAATCTGTAAATTTACAAACTGTTTTGGCAATTGTAAAATGTGCAACATTAAAGGAATATGATCCCTTGTGTTCCTTTTCTATCATTACAACAGCTTCACACTGAATGGTGCCGACAGTTACTATAGTGATTTGTATGTATGTATGTATGTATATTAGATCCTCCTGCAAGCAGGAACTCGTGAAGAAGCCATCATTGGCTTATCAAAGCCGCAAGCTGATCAGCCGAGGTCAGTCACTTAGATTCATATTTTAACGTCCATGATTATGAATTGTCAACAACTATGCAACTGGATGACACATTAATCTTGGAGTGACTCGAACTCGGGACCTTATGATTGAAAGGCACTGTCGTTAACCACTGACCTTACACTCACTAATTTAGCTATGGAAGGTTGCATATATTCTATGAACAGTACACCTTTGGGGCATGAATACAACATGGCAACACTTTTTTGTGCTGAAGTTTATTTTAATGGCAAGAGAGATTATTTGGTTGTAAATGCAAGCGGTTGCTTAAACATTCTGGAAATGTTTACCTTTTTATCATTCACAAATGTTCCATTTACACTTCTGTCTTGAATGGTTAATTCCACCATTCCATTTTCTGTTCTCGTCTGAGAAATAATAGCATGTTCCCTGGAGATTAACTTAGGATGTAGTGACGAGTTGATATAACAGTCAACAACCATGGAGTTGCGACCAACGACAGTCTCATTTTTCAATAACCTGAAAGAAAACATGAAAATAGTTCATCATCTTTACTTTTAATCATTTAACCTCCTAAAATATTACCAGAGTAACCTGATCATAAGGATTTGTATATAATTGGTTCCTATTTTGATATTTTGAAAGGCTGAGAGCTGTACATTTTCCATGAAACACCTTCAGAGGCTGTTTGCACCTGGTTGCCAAAGTTCAGAAACTATCTTGGATAGCATTGCTTAAATGTCTTTGCAAAAAACTTGAAGAAATTGAATGTCAACTATTTCACATCATGCTTACAATATTTTTGACAAGAAACTTTTTGGCATCAAGCAGAATGTGCAAAAGGCTTTGAATTAAAGCATTGTAGACTCGCACCAAACAGTGTGCTGCGCTCTGAAAAAGTTAACTTTCCGTTGCTTGCAAGTGAAGTTTTCTGCTTGTCGCTACAAAATGCAGACAGTAATGAAACGTAACACCTTGTTATCTTTAGCTGGACCTGAGATGTCCATCGCTGTATCGTTTGTACACTGTGCTGTGGGTATTGACCGCAGCTGTATGTACTGACTGTACACTAGTGTCTAATTACTGACGGTAGCAAGCTGTGTGTGTATTTTCTGGGATTGATGGTGGTGTGACTGGTGTCTAACACTTGTGTTACACCTCATTCTAAACTAGGTCAGATTACCGGCATTAGACCTTTCTTTTTGCGCGAGTCTTCATATCCTTTAAGTGGTGGCCTACTCAAGTATAAATATTATAGAGCAAAGTAGGGAAATCATGCACCTCACAATTAGCCTGAAGCAAATTCTTGACATTGTAGAATAAGCTAGGTATACCTAGCCCTTTATCCTCATATTTAATATTCAAGTTACAAATTGAAAAAGCCTATTACTAGTATTATTAGTAACAGTTCCAGCTTCCCTAGGAATAAACTGTGATATACTGATGCTTTTTTACTATTAAAGTTAATGCAGGCCTACCCATTGTTACTATTATGGGTGCACAGTGCAATAGCTTTGCATCTACCATACCTTTACAATTACACCGCGCTGCGTTATGTTAGGCAATTACACATTTATGTCTATGCATAGGCCTTCAGTCTACATGCGAGTATACATGGCGTAGCGCTAACAGTAACAGTAGTGACAGTAACCTGTTATTATTGAGTTAGGCTAAAGGCAAGCTGACGTTTGTTTATATATACTAGATATAGGCTTGCGTAGACAGATTAGTTACCGAAATGTATCTTTCACGCCGTGACAGGTGGCTGGATTCCCAACCCTTCTCATTTGGATGACACTGTTGCTCATAGTAACAAAACTCGTGCATTTTGTATTTCATGGAATAAAAATTATTTATTTTGCGAAAGTGAAAACTCCCGCTACTGAGCGATTGGGTAGCACACTAACAACTAAAAGTTCCATCTGCCAAAACGAACGATGGCACAAATGTTCCGTTAACAATATAGTGTTGTAATGGAGTTTTCTACTGTATTCGTGATTCCTGTCTTTACTAACACATTTATCAGCCAGAAGTAACTTTTCTCCTGAATTATCCTCCTAAACCCAACTACTTTCTTTGACCTGTCTGATCTGATGAATACACACTTGAGACAAACGTTAGAAAAGCTGCATTGGTTTAGGAATTATAACATTTTTGATGTTCTCTTATACGGATTATCGGATTGTATGAGGCTAAATATAATACCACATATAGCCACGAATACTGTAACTCTAAATGATCGAAATTGACCAGAAAAAAAAAACACACACCACCCCAACAACATCATGCTGGTTTCAGGGGCGCCGTTTCCCGCAGGGACACGGGGACGCGTCCCCACCAACAATTTCAGAGGTGGGGACATGGTATACGGCCATGTCCCCACCATCTTTTGAGTGAATTTTGGAAGTCCGACTATCCATGATATCCTGCTATACCGCGTTAGTCGTAAAGATCTCAAGTACCCATTAGGCGTTATCAAAATAAGCAACAAAACTAATGAATGAGCGAATGCAAAAGATCGAAACAAGTCTGATACGTTAATTGGCAGCCTTACAAATACAAAAAGTTTGACTATATAAATGGATAGGGGTGGTTTGAGAACGCTAGAATTAACAGTTAAAAAAAATTGGAAAAAAAAAAGTTTCCAAAATGCTGCGTGTAGCCGCGTGGTCCCTCAGACGAGGACGTTAAATGGAAGTCCTGATGGTAGGATAGCCACCCCTACCTGGTCTCTAAACTTTTAGATAAGAGTAGCGTGTAAACACGATATTTTACACTTTCGTACCGGTTTTCCTAAGTTCACACTTGCCACTTCCTCCCCTTCCACTGGCTGATTTTGCACTCCAACGACTGATGCTGCTCATCATACCTCTAGTTGACCCTGTTCGCCTTTCTCCAGCACAATATTCTATTTCATCTGCTTTGTTTATTTGTTGTTATCTGTTTGTCTGGGAGCTAATGCAGAACCCAGCGGTCGAACCAGGAGGGCATACAGGACTCCCTGTTCAGTCTTGTTTGTGTATTCCATTGTTGTTGTTGTTGTTGTTGCGTCAACTTGCGTGTAGCTCCAAGCACATATTAATGGGACCCCACGCCCAACTGCCCAAAGGGCGGTGAAGGAAGGTGAAGATGGACTAATTTCTTGTTTTATATCGGCTCATTATGATGTTTGTATTTGATTAATTTATCATCAGTAACTCTTATTCTTGTATTTTTTTAATTACTATTTTTCATGAAACATTTAAAATCTTGAAATATTAAAATGAATGACCCATTTTTGATCATAATTGTGTCTGGGAAATGCAATTTCCGGCAATCTGGGGGGTACATCTGTCGAAAAAAAATTCTGGTACGCTCCGCGCGAACCCATGGTCGCGCTCCGCTTAGATAGTCACGTCCCCACCAATTTTCAAAACAAAACGGCGCCCTTGGCTGGTTTCTTCCGTATGTATTTCAGCAAAGGACAGACGTACATCGTTGCTGCGCGAGTGAGAACTTACCATAGTAACATCGCATAAAAAACTCATTGGCATGGAGGGATGTGTTAGTATGGATATCCAACGACAGATATACCCTTTGAAGCGAGATTGTTGCCGACAAAAACCCCTTATTGTTTCACTGCTAAGCCGAATTCATAAGTACACTAAGTATGTTATATTTACTACATAATACACCATATCTACTGTTCAACTTGTAGAAAGTTGAAGATCCGAATTGGCACGAAAATACTGTTGCCAGTCGTTAATTAATATTAATTTTCAAACTTTGACAATTTGCTACGCTGTTCCTTCAATTTCATTGAAAACTGCGGCACACTTCCCCGGTGTTACTTTTAGCGACAAGCTCCCCCGTTAGACCGCAACTGAACAATTTGAAAATTCTCGCATAGATCCCGTTTGCCTTTGGCAAGGAACCAAAACTGGAACCCTACCACCTATTCCTATATGACCACGATGTTCCTCCTAGTACCTGTTAATTATCGACACCATATTATTCCATGGTAACTGTTGCTATGGTAACCAGAGGCTGCAGCAGCCAACTGACTACAATAACTCATCCCCACGTACAATACATGTATATGAATGAGATAATAAAAATAAGAAGAAAGACAAACATTTATGAAAGCAATTTTCCATTTTCACTTGTAATTTATTTCAGAACTACTTTGTGAATGCACAACTGCTAAACAAATATATTTTTTCTCGATTATCGCCTCTTACTGATTCCTCCAATATGATGTTTGCATTTAAGATGCTTACTAAGTTAAGGAACATTTGTTAAATACCTCAATTTAACTCATTTAAATAATTGGTGTGCTGTTTTCTTTCTCACAGAGGTTGACAATTGTTTACAACTGTTTACCATATTAATGTAGATCATGAATAATCAAACTGTTAGTTCTTACCTCTTTAAAATGGACATGAATATTCAATACCTGTATGCTTCTACAATGAATATACATGAGAATTGGAATATTAATAACACTGCCATATATTACAAATATGTAATATAATTCTTTATTTCCCATATTTTGCTCCTTGAGAATGTTTCTATGTGAACATTTATCTTTATCTAACATCTGGAAACAATTATGTAAATAAGAATGCCCGGAGAGAGTTAAAATAAGCTTTTAATAAAAACAGCTAAAAGGCAACAATCATGCCGCTGATTTTGAGACGAATAGGAAAACTTGAAAAGTAAGAAAGTTAGGATTCCTGTTTTGGATACTAACAAATTGATCGACATTGTGAATTATTTTATATGAAGTATATATTTATGAAGTGTAAAAAAAACTCACTTAATTAATCCAGTGTTTGAATAAAGTAAGTTAAATTTGTACTTTCTTACCTCGTGGCATTCTTCTAAACCACAACTTGGGAAATGATAAAGCATTTGCATAACTGTCATGGATATCTGAGTATGTAATGTGTTTCCATGGTTTCAGGAAAATTCAAAGGATCAACATACACTAAATGCTGAGATAGACCTGGGCCCTATTTCATAAAGAATACTTACGAAACTTCTTAAATAATTCTTCGTAAGTCACTTAAGAAGTTTTAACAAGAAATAGTTCGCATCTTACGAAAGATTAATCTTCTTAAGTCCAAGATAAGAATGTTCTTTACTTTTATGAAATAGGGCCCCTGGTCATCCTGGATGGATCTTCAAGGTGACTTGTCAACTCCCCACAGCCTGTTCATGTCTTATAACAAGATAAAGTCTTTGGCAGTGGTACAACATTTAGTTGACATTTGGCTGACTATTTTTATTTTTGTTATAGTAGTATACAGATTTAAATCTTTCGGTTACAAAGATCATGTTATATACGCACGTCAAAAGAAAATCCAGTGGTAGACCTCAACAGTCGTACAACAGGTGTAGGACTATAAATGCAAGTTATGCCAGCCTATTGTGCATATAAATTAAGAAATACACACAAAAGATGCATGTCACTTAATTGTAACACAGGTAAAGTATCCCCCTAACCTTAACCCTAATGTCCACCCCCAATGCTCCCTCATCCACACCAACGTAACCCTAAATGCCTGACTGAACATCAGAAAACATTAGGGGCCTGTCACTTAAATGGATCACAGATCAAATTTCTCCCTAGCCTTAACCCTAATCACCAGTGGCGTAGGAAGGTACTTTTGAGTGGGGGGGGGGGGCTGAAGACTGATGGCTGGCCTGGGGGAGGGGTCTAAGGGGAGGGAATTTTTTGGCATTTCCAGGTGGCCTCAGATGCAATTTGGTGCAATATAGCACACTTCAACACCCACTCCATTTTGTAAATAATTTTGCATTCTCACCTGGCCTTAGATGCAACTTGGTGCTCCAAATGAGATTTTTTTCTCATTTGGAATGAAAAAGGGGTTTTCTGACTTGCGGAGCGCGGAATGATATTTCCGCCCCAACATACTTTTCACTGGGGGGGGGGGGGCTGGCGCCCCCAGCACCCCTGGTTCCTACGCCCTTGCTAATCACCCCCCCAAATAACAAAGTAAAGAAAAAGGAATAAAGAAACCCTGACCCACTCAAACCAAACCAAAAACCCAATGCCCAGCCACAGAATCAGAAAACAGTCATATTTTGTCATTTTATTGGATCACAGGTAAAGTAGTGCCTCTCTCTAACTCCAACCCCCCTTAACTACACCTCTCTATCCCTTACCCTCCAGTATAACCCAAAATTCACCTCACCCACCCCTGCTTAACTTTCATTCCAGGTTTCCAGCGATAAATTTCTTATTACTACATATCCTGAGAGATTTTAGCTCATTGGCACAGCAAACAAACCTAAAAATAATTAAAACTTTTTAAAAAACTAATATTTACTGTACATCTGTAACAACTACATGTGCTTTCTACAATACTTGAATAAAAACGAACTCTTTATTTAAAAAAATGTACACCTAATGCTCAGCTATCATGTAATGACATGCTACACTTACAAATATACATATATTACAGATACTTGTTGAAGTCACAGATGGTGCTATGGTGGGTGAGAGTTATTAATCAGACATCAAGAATTTGCCCACTAGCCATAGCCAATCAATTTGCCCACTAGCCATAGCTAACTAATTTGCCCACTAGCCATAGCTAACTAATTTGCCCACTAGTCATAGCTAACTTATTTGCCCACTAGCCATAGCTAACTAATTTGCCCACTAGCCATAGCTAACAAATTTGCCCACTAGCCATAGCTAAATTATTTGCCCACTAGCCATAGCTAACTAATTTCAACACTTTCTGGAGCTCAGCAATTTACATAACGTACTAGACCCGTACTTTGTTTTCACATTTTAAAACAACTTGAAGATGAATTGATCTGAACCTCTGCTCATTTACTTTAGCCCCTGTGCTTGCTATCAGACCCTGTTCTCATGATCACCAAACAGGAAGATCACGTAGAAGAAGAGGCGCAAAATCATGAGTTTTGTGATGTGATTTGATACGCTGCTATTAATACCTCTATTGTATCCATTTACCTGCATAGCAATTAACAACGGTGTTGAAGGTCACCGCTGATCCTAATCTGCATTTACATCACAAAACACAGAGTCTGAGGTATGGTCATCCTTTGACCCCACCCAATCTATTGTAGGATTTCAGCTGGAAAACCGGTCTCCAACCCAGATGGTGGATTGTGGGCTCAAGCTTATAGCTAATGGGCATGTCTTTGTAAGATTTAAATTATGATATTATAGCATACATGGAATTTCACAAGTTTACTGTTTACAGCTTCAAAAAGATTGCAAGAAATATGATGACTATATTCAAATGTCTTCACTCAATTTTTTTCTTGGATAAAAAGCAAATATTTTATGAAAGTGGAAGTCACAAACAAAAGCAATTTGGCAGATACAAAAATTATTTTGCCATCAAACTTGATAAACATTTCAAGGTGAGTTCAGAAGAATTGTAAAAATCTTAAATAATATCTTGGTGTATACCAAGGTTGTACTTATAGGATAAGGAGGTGTTCAGTCGTATAAAGTATAGTAGAAGGACAGTCTTAACAGTATTAACCCAAAAATGGGTCGCAAAAACCTTTTGGTGGGTAGCTGTATTTTTCAGGACGTCAATAAAATTTATGTACAGCTTTGGAAGATTGCCGCACTGAGATCGATGAAGTGAATTTTAAAACCAAATCTATAGTCCAAACTAGATTTCATGCATTATAAACTTTGATTCTGAAGGGTGGGTGGGTGTCTGGTGGGATGTGGCTAAGTCCTAACAGCAGATCCTGGGTTATGCATCCTAACAGTTGATGGACCACTGTTGAAGTTTATTCATTTTATTTTGCAGTTTTTGTGCAGTTATTTGTTCTGTGATATCATATATGGACTTCACCAACAGTTGCTTTTTTTCCTGTTTGAAGTATGACTTAATTATGAAACTTTGAAAAGTCAATTGTGTGACAAGAGTTTATTTTCTAACTTATACTGTTGTTTTCAGTAGTAGAGGTAAACTCAGTAGGAGAGGTGTCCTTATTACATCAAGTAAACACAAAAGACTGGTGTTTTCCATGTATGACATCACAAGTGATTGTGTTAATATACCAATCCAAGTCAAATGAACAAGATTCAAAACTGTTTCGGCGATAACTCATACGATATCGAGACGAGAGGTATTGGTGGACCAACGCGTGTCTTTTCACCTGCTTTGTGTTAAATATCTCTTAAATCTTAGACCTTGTTATCCATTTAAAGTTTAGAGATGATAACTCAAGCTAAGAATAAATAGTTTAATTATTGAATGCACGCCGGTACTTAATATTCCTGGCTACTTTGCTTCGATGGTATTGAATATGCATGGATGTTTATTTCGGTGAGATGCGACATAGTATCAATAGAAACACTATAGAATGAATATTTGGTTCTAAGGAAGAACGATTAAACATTGAAAGCCCAATAGAATAATAAAAAACAACTCTAAATATATCAATATATGGACAGAGGCGGGACAACTCCCATACCAGATGAGATAGCTCTGTATTTTGACATTGTCATCTTTAATATGTTCCTTAACTATCTCCCTTTGACTCCTTTCTTTGCTCTGGTCTGTCGTGGGACCTGTTTCCCAGCGGCACCTGGACCCTTCTTGTCCTTGACAGGCAGTTTACCTTAATGAAAGAATAATTAGTGATTAAAAAAAATTCCTTAATGAAAGAATAATTAGTAATTAAAACATAACATTATTAAGGTAAAAGATTGTGAACATAATGAATATTTGCTGAAGTGACAACCTACAATGAGTAAATAACGAATGCCCATCTAAACTATTACCCAGACTGAGACATCGAAACGGAATGAATTCAGATGATTAAACTTGAAATGTCATTTGGTATAAAACAAAACTGTTTTTTAGAGAAGCAGCTAAAATGCTTCTTGTTAATTGGACAAGAGTGCCTGTAGTGGCAGAGTTGCTTATTTGGCCTTCCATAGAAAAGTTATTTTTATGTTTTTCGGGTGTTGGAAGCCTACAAGCCAACACGGTATTTACGAGTCAAATTATCACTATTTACGGCCTACGAGTACGTTTATATTATTTCGAGTATATATTCAACCATTCTATAGCGTTTAGAGTGTATCATTCTACAGTTATTTTGTTTCCTTGTTTTTCGTGTTTTTTGTGAGGAACGGTGTAAATATCTCTGTAAATACAAGTTGTTTCATTACCTTACTACGGACTTTCGTCAGTGTGTGTTTTTATATTACGAATTTTCGTCTTCGTCTTCAGCTATTTTTAGTCGGCTTTTCAGCTCCGTGCCCGGACATCACATGGTAAATACCTTGGTTATGTGTTTACGAAACCTTACGATGGACTGTTTATTTCATATGTTAACAATACGTTATGATTACGAATCTTTTTGTGACCCCTCGCTACTGATTGAAATGTGGATAGGCTATAGCGGAAGTAGGCAAAGCTATCTACTGTATATGTAGTGCGCACAGTGTCTAGGTTAGTTACAGTTCTCGTATAACGGGACTACAATTTCAGTGAAAGCAGTGCGCGAGTGCTGCTTCTTGAACATTCTCTACGGAAGCCTAAAAGGGCCATCACTAAGGAATCTTATAAGAGACATTATTTCGTTACTTTGATACGATACCTTAACCAACGATATGGAGGCTCTCAAAAATGAAAGAGCTAAGTTCTTACGTACCTCGACTCGATTAAAAAATGAGATATCAAATCTTATAACGCTACCGTCAGTTGAGAATGAGAAAATTCGAGAAAAGGTGTCTTTGTATGACAGAAACTTTGTTGATTTTTCGGAAGCCCATAAGGCATACATTGCTACGCTGAATGAGGAAGAGGCCACAGAGGAGAACAGCACTTATTACCAACCGAAATCGGAGGAATATCAACAGTTTTCCAAGGCAATGTCTGAATGGATTAAAGGAAGAGAGGTCGACATAAAACCTCAAGATAGTATTTCTCAGGTTTCCAGTAAGGGTTCCAAAAATTCAAAGGCCTCATCAGTAAGGACTGTAGCATCGACAGAGCGTATGAAAGAGGAAGCCAAGTTGGAGGGACTAAAAGTTAGGGTTGAAATGTCGAGGAAAAGAAGAGAAATTGAAGAGAAAGAAAGATTGCTCAAACAACAACGGGAGGATTATGAGTTAGAAGTTGAAATGAAGTTAGCAGAGGCAAAGGCAAATGTGTTCAAGAAATATGACAACCCAGAATCAAGTGACGAAGAAAGCCTGCTGACAAAGTCTGACGACAAAGTTGATTCGAGTGGTGTACACAACTTGATTCGATCCCAAACAGAGATTTCAAGAATGATGATAGACCAGCAAAAGCTTGTTTCACTTCCTAGGCGTGAGTTGCAAATCTTCGATGGTAAAGTACAAGATTACAGAGCTTTTATTGCTGCTTTTGAACACAACATTGAGCAACTAACAGACAACAACCAAGATAGGCTATACTACCTACAGCAGTTTACATCTGGTAGGCCTAGAGAGCTAGTAAGAAGTTGCATGGGGAAAGACCCAAAGAGAGGTTATGAGCAGGCTAGACGAGAGCTAGAGGAGGAGTACGGCGATGACTTTAGAATCTTGAGTTCTTACAGAAAAGAAATAGAAATGATGCAACCTATTAAAGGAGAAAACTCAGCGGCTATGAAAGATTACCTTACATTCTGTGTTGTGTTTGGTAACGCTATTAATGAAAGTGAGATCCTCAGAAAAATGGACCAGACAGAGAGTATAATGAAGTTGGTTAGCAAACTTCCTTATAGACTACGAGAAAGATGGCGCTTGCAAGCCTACAGAATCAAAGGAAAGAGTCATAAGTTGGCAGGATTCCACGACTATGTTGAGTTTGTCAGAGAACAAGTGAAGATAGCTACCGACTCGATTTACGGTGACATAAGTATGGAGAGTTCAAAGGACTGTAGTAAATTCAGGCAAAACAGAAAGTCCTTTAAAGGTTTCAGTACAATTATACAGGAGCAGAAATCAAGATCCAAGAAGAAGGAAGGAGTATGGAATATACTAAATGCCTGTATTGTGGCAATAACCACATGCTAGAAGTCTGCAGAGAATTGGGCTCCAAAACACATGAAGAAAAGTTGATCTTCCTACGTACTAAAGGACTGTGCTTCAGATGTCTTGATGGTAATCATATTAGTAAAGATTGCAAGCAGGATAGACTTATTTGTAAAGTATGTCGGAAACTGCACCCTACAGTACTTCATTATGGTAAACAGCCCGAACGTAAGCCCACAAGCCAATTGGGTGACTGCTCAAATCAAGCACCCAGAGAAACAACCACTACAGTCAAGACGAGTTGTGTTAACACCCAACCAGGGACTAGTATCTGCATGGGGGCCGGAGTCAACAAGACATCCATGCCTGTTGTGCCAGTGCGAGTGAAATCTAAGTCAACAAATAAAGATGTGGAGACTTATGCCTTCTTAGACACTGGTAGCTCTGACACCTTTATCTCAGAGAACCTTGCTAAGCAGTTGTGTGTCAGTGGACCTAAGACCAAAATACTGTTAAGTACACTGCCGAATGATGGACTGGTGGATAGCCGATTTGTTGTAAATTTAGAAGTGTGCGACCTACAAGGACTGAATTCCTTGCCATTGCCAACAGTGTACATCCAAAAACGGATTCCAGTTAACAAAGAAGACATTGTTACTCAAGATGATTTGAGAAAATGGCCTTACTTGAGAAGAGTCTCAATACCAGACTCAAAGGCAACGGAAGTTGGATTGCTCATTGGACAAAATGCCCATAAAGCATTAGAACCATGGGAAGTGGTTAACAGCCAGGGAGATGGACCTTATGCTGTACGTACATGTCTGGGATGGACTGTGAATGGTCCAATAAAGAGTGGCATGAAGGTTCATGTCAATTACGTCAGTTTGCGGACCATAGATGAAATGTTAACTTCTCAGTTTAACTACAACTTTAGCGAAAGGATTTCAGAAGAGATACCTGAAAAATCTAGAGATGATCACCTATTCCTCCAACAATTAGATAAGTCAGCAAAGTTGGTGAATGGTCACTATGAAACAGCCCTACCTCTTAAACAAGAAGATTCTTGCATGCCAAACAATAAAGACTTGGCAGTGCAATGGGCTACCAACATGAAACGTCGTTTTCAGAAGGATCCAAAGTACTATGATGACTACAAAGGTTTCATGCAAGGGCTGCTGGATAAAGGTTATGCAGTTCCGATAACAGATGAAGAGACACATCGTGATGATGGCAAGGTGTGGTATGTTCCTCACCATGGAGTCTACCATCCTCAGAAGAAGAAAATACGTGTGGTATTCAACTGTGCAGCCAAATTCAAGGGAGTATCATTAAATGACAAACTCCTGCAAGGCCCCGACCTTACAAATTCATTGGTTGGAGTCCTTCTTCGCTTTAGAATGGAGCCAATTGCCCTCATGGCAGACATTGAAGCGATGTTCTACCAGGTTCGAGTGCAAAGGGAACATCGTGACCTCCTACGCTTTGTTTGGTGGCCAGATGGAAATACTGACCAACCCTTACGAGAATACAAAATGATGGTGCACTTGTTCGGTGCGGTGTCATCACCGAGTTGTGCCAACTATGCGTTGCATAAAACTGCAGATGACTTTGGAGATGGTTTCGATAAAAGAACCGTAGAAGCTGTAAAGAAAAACTTCTACGTGGATGACATGTTGAAATCAGTAGGGACCGAAGAGGAAGCTATTATTCTGATGAAACAATTGAGAGAATTAGTGGGCAGAGGAGGATTCCGTTTGACCAAATGGGTCAGCAACAGTAGATTGGTCTTGGATACCATTCCCAAAGGTGAAAGAGCAGAAGGGATCAGGAGTTTAGATATGGAGAAAGACAAACTACCAATTGACAGAGCTCTTGGAGTCTCATGGTGTGTGGAATCAGATCAGTTTCAATTCCGAGTGACAGTGAATGAGAGGCCATACACTAGAAAGGGGATCCTATCGATAGTTGCTTCGATCTATGACCCGTTAGGATTTCTCGCCCCATTTGTGTTAGTTGCAAAAAGAATTCTCCAAGACCTTTGCAGAATGAAGTTGGCTTGGGATGACGATATTCCAGACGAGCATCTGAAATGTTGGAAAAGATGGCTGTTAGAATTGCCAAAGTTGAAAGACTTCAAGGTCAACAGATGTCTCAAGTCAGATGGTTATGACAATGTCAGAAACACCCAGCTACACCTTTTCAGTGATGCTAGTGAAAGCGGTTATGGTGTTGCTGCATATGTTCGTTTCGTGAATGAAGAGAACCAAATTCATTGCGCATTTGTGATGGGGAAGGCAAGGGTTGCCCCCCTCAAACAAATCACCATCCCACGGTTAGAACTCACAGCGGCTACAGTGTCTGTGAGACTCTTCAAATCCTTGGAGAGAGACCTGCATATCAAACTGGACAGTGTGACATTTTGGACAGACAGTACCTCAGTAATTCGATACGTCAGTAATAGTTCAGCGAGATACCATACTTTTGTAGCCAACAGGGTTGCCATTATTACTGACACTTCCCAGCCAAGTCAATGGTCGTATGTGGAATCTTCAGAAAACCCAGCTGATGACGCATCGAGAGGTCTGTATGCAGACGACCTAATACGATGCCATAGGTGGATCCTTGGACCAGATTTTCTTTGGCTGCATGAGAACGAGTGGCCCTTAAGACAGAATTTTGAACGAGATATATCTTTGAAAGACCCAGAGGTTAAAAAGACGGCAACGTTGCTGCTACGTCTACCAACGTAGCCCAGAACACCATGAATGAGTTGATCAGCAAGTACTCAAGCTGGTTCAAGCTCAAGTGTCACATTGCATGGATGTTGAAACTGATGTCAGTACTAAAGCAGCTGAGTGATCTTCGTAAGAGTTTGAAGGGTCAAGAGCCAATGGAAATAGATGAGAAAATGAGACATGCCAGACAAAGGAAATTCAAAATGAATTTGTCTGTCTCCGACTTGGAAGAAGCAGAAGTTTCAGTTGTGAAATTTGTTCAGAATCAAGCATTTCCTGATGAAATTGCTTCCTTACGAGACAACTCTAAGGGCGGATCAGTTAAGAAAAGAAGCCCTATCTACAAGCTGGATCCGAGATACAAAGATGGAGTGCTGAGAGTGGGAGGACGACTCAGTCGGTCAGCCATGCCTGAATGTGAGAAACATCAGTATATCCTTCCCAAGAAATCTGTTGTATCCGAGATGATAATGAGAGAAATCCATACACAGTTACACCATGGAGGAAGAGCCCTGACTCTGTCGCATCTGCGAAGAAAGTATTGGGTTGTGAGTGCGCATGCACTGGTACGTAAATGTATTAACCAGTGTGTAACATGTCGGCGTTTGCGAGCAAAGGCTGGTGAACAAAAGATGGCTGATTTACCGACTTCTCGTATTACTCCTGATGAGCCACCCTTTACAAGAGTGGGCGTGGATTTCTTCGGACCTTTCAATGTCAAACAGGGACGTTCGTTAGTGAAAAGATACGGAGTGGTCTTCACGTGTTTTGCAATACGTGCAGTACACTTGGAGGTAGCACATGCTCTCGACACCGATTCCTGTATCAATGCACTCCGTAGATTCATCGCTAGGAGAGGACAAGTTGGTGAAATTTGGTCTGATAATGGAACCAATTTGGTGGCAACAGATCGAGAGTTGAAACGGAGTATTCAAGAATGGAATGACTCAAAGATTCGAAGTGAAATGTTACAAGTCAATGTTGACTGGAAATACAGCCCACCAACTGGTTCACACTATGGTGGAGTCTGGGAACGTCAAATTAGAACTGTGAGACAGATCCTAAATGTTCTATTGCGGTCACAAACATTAAGTGATGAGAGTTTGCAAACCTTTTTGTGTGAGGTGGAGGCAACAATAAACAGTCGTCCTTTAACTACTGTGTCCCTCGATCTCAACGATGTGGAACCCCTGACACCAAACCACTTACTTCTTCTGAAAGGCAAACCTAATCTCCCACCTGCAGTCTTCGTCAAGACAGATGTCTACGTGAGACGACGTTGGAGACAAGCGCAGTTTCTTGCCGACCTCTTTTGGAAGAGATGGCTTCGGGAATACCTACCTCAACTTCAGCAGCGTCAAAAGTGGCTGAAACCAAAGAGGAACTTTGAGCCTGGAGACATAGTTTTGATAGTAGAAGATAACGCCCCAAGAAATTCTTGGTTGATGGGACGTATCACCTCAGTATTGTCAGATCAAAGGGGAGAGGTTAGGCGGGTAAAGGTAAAAACTGCTTCCAGTGAATTAGAACGGCCAATAGCCAAACTGTGCCTGTTATTAGAGGCTGATGAATAAAGCTTGCTCTATGTATGTGCCAAGGTGAGCCTAGCGCCCTTGGATAAAGACCGTGAAGGTCTGATCTGATCTAAATTCACCTCTCCATGTGAATTTCTTACTATTGTTATGTTTACCTGACATTTTTGACTTACTTTCAGTTGTGTATTGAGCCAAGTTTAGCATTCCTTTGTTCAATGTTATAATGCATGTAAGCTACCAAGGTGAGCCAAGCGCCCTTGGGTAAAGGTCGTGAAGACCTAATTATCTCTTTTGTAAACACAAAGTAAATTATGTAATTTGTAAGCAAAAGATTAAGTTTTTGAGCTGTTATTTTGTTTGAGAGCTTTGTTTTTTTTTACTATGCTTTTTCTACATGTTTGGAAATAATTGTGCTAGTTTGCTTTTAAAAAAAAATGTTTAGTTTGTTATCCTTGTTGTATTATTCATTGTTCTAACAGAAAATGTTTAGGGTAATTGTCAAACTGCTTTAGTTTGTACAATTAAGGGGCCGGTGTAGTGGCAGAGTTGCTTATTTGGCCTTCCATAGAAAAGTTATTTTTATGTTTTTCGGGTGTTGGAAGCCTACAAGCCAACACGGTATTTACGAGTCAAATTATCACTATTTACGGCCTACGAGTATGTTTATATTATTTCGAGTGTATATTCAACCATTCTTTAGCGTTTAGAGTGTATCATTCTACAGTTATTTTGTTTCCTTGTTTTTGGTGTTTTTTGTGAGGAACGATGTAAATATCTCTGTAAATACAAGTTGTTTTATTACAGTACCTTACTACGGACTTTCGTCAGTGTGTGTTTTTATATTACGGATTTTCGTCTTCGTCTTCAGCTATTTTTAGTCGGCTTTTCAGCTCCGTGCCCGGACATCACAGTGCCCATTTTTGTTGGTGATATTCTAATATATTACCACATCTCAACATCTTCTTCCTCAAAGGCTTTTCTTTATTTTCATCAAATTATTGTTACTAAAGTTGTTCTTAAAATGTGATAGAATTAGTCTTCTTTCAAAGCAAGTCTTCACCAAAATCAAAATTTCGGCAATTTTGATTGAAATAATAATAATATTATTTTCTCTTGAGAATAAATGATTTTGACAATATAAAGAGAAACAAATACACATTTCATCTCAGTTGCCATCAAAGAAATGTCAGTTATGCTTCTGTTGCCAGATAAATTCGTGGAAATTTTACCAAGCTTTTTAAAAATATTCAAAGTGTGGTTTTCACCTAGTGCTAGTGTTGAACATTTACGACAAAGTTTTAGAAGCAGTCTACTTGGATAAACAGAGTACTTATTTCCTTCAAGTAAAAGGGAATATAATTGGCAGGGATTCTGAAAGCTGCATAAAGAAAGTGTAAGGAGAAAAGTTACCCAACCTATCATCTGTTTACCTTATTTTAATGAACAATTCTCCCAAAAAGACAAGCAATGATGATGGATTGATTTACTCCTCATTTTAATCTTTAAAGATTCTTACTTTTCTTTCCTCCTTTTCTGGGATTCAGTGGACAGCCATTAGGTCCCATCAGGTGACTCTTCCAGCTCTCGTCATTGGCCGGAATTTGTGTTTCACAGAGTGGACAGCGAGCCATTCCTTCAGCGAGCGCTGAAGGCAGAATGTTTAAAAGTAGATTTAAAATATTCAGTGAGTAAAGTCCCAACACAAACAGGTATGAACACCAGTTTACCTTTGTCATAGGAATACGTCCATCGTGTGTTCCAAAAGAACTTAAAAGTAAACAGTTTGGTCTCTCTGCAAGCTCATACACCAATATTTACAAAACTACACAAAAATGCAAAGATGTATAACCCCTTTTATTCACAAATCGCTGGTATGTTTACAGTATTTTATGGCAAACTGCTGTTAGAAATGTCAAAATTCGCTATGTAAAATGAGGCCATTAAATTAGTCCACGTTATGGTCACGACACATGTTAGACTTTGAACGAGAAACTGTTGCTTTGCAAACCAAGCATCAACATTTAAATCTCTGACTACAAGACTTTATATGAAATCTAGCTCCAATGGGAAGCCTTTGTGTTGACAACCCCATGCTGCGATGTCTCTCAGCTAGCCGTAAATTCAAAGGACTAAAAACCACCTTATATATATATTCCTTGGTGACTGATGATTTAAGCCTACTGCACACTGAATGAAAGTTAGTAAACAAAAGCATATAGAAATTTCTCACATTAATCAACATTTCAAATATAAATCACTGTGTAACAAGAGAGAAACTTTCCTGTCAGACTCCATGGGGACACAGTGTTTACCAATTAATGCTCTGTAAAGCTTGGAAACCCAATTTAAAACCTCCAACTATGAAGTTTAGGATCTATTCTACTTTTCATACAGTTGTTGACAACCTTTCGTCAGTAACTGCTAACGGCAATGATCAGCTAATGGAACCACACAGTAGAAGAAACACCTCCTTAGCATAAAGACTGCACATTAAACTAATTTGATTTCCAAAGCATACAAGCATCTTTCAGATAATTTACCTCCATAATGAACTAATTAGCAGAGATTAAGCTGATCTCATATCACAGTATACAGCCGGTTTGGTTGCTCCTGAACCATTTGGCAAGTTAGTTTTACTTACGTTCACATATCTTTTCGGTGACATATCGGTCCAGTTCGGTCTTCTCGTGAGCCTCAGAGCACCTCGGACATTTCGCAAATTTGGTCCTGCTCTCACACTCTGTCAAGAGATGTTCAGTCTGGCCAGAAACTTCCACCACCTAATATTTCATGAGAAAGTCAGAACATTTTCAGTACCATGCACCATGTCAAAGAGAAAACCTGCAGCAGCTGCAAAATTCCTTGCAGTAAAAGCTGAGTCATTATCAAATAATAGAGATCTCTGTAGACCATCATGCAGCCTGGCTACAGCCCCCTAAGCATCCAATGTTTATCACAGTGTCTTACTGAGCTGCTCATATTGAGATGATTTTACCTCTTTTCCTTCCATCTTTTGATGCTGGTTATAGTTCTTAAAATCATCATGCAGCCTGGCTGCAGTGATATTGCAGCTCCCTCAGCATCCAATGTTTTACACAGTGTCTTACTGAGCTGCTTATATTGAGATGATTTTACCTCTTTTCCTTCCATCTTTTGATGCTGGTTATAGTTCTTAAAACCATCATGCAGCCTGGCTGCAGTGAAACTGCAGCTCCCTCTGCATCTAATGTTTTACAGTGTCTTACTCAGCTGCTCATATTGAGATGATTTTCACTCTTTTCCTTCCATCTTTTGATGCTGATTATAGTTCTTAAGACCATCATGCAGCCTGGCTGCAGTGAAACTGCAGCTCCCTCAGCATCTAATGTTTTACACAGTGTCTTACTCAGCTGCTCATATTGAGATGATTTTACCTCTTTTACTTCCATCTTTTGATGCTGGTTATAGTTCTTAACACCATCATGCAGCATGGCTGCAGTGATATTGCAGCTTCCTCAGCTTCCAATGTTTCACACAGTGTCTTACTGAGCTGCTCATATTGAGATAATTTTCCCTCTTTTCCTTCCATCTTTTGATGCTGGTTAGAGTTCTTAACACCATCATGCAGCCTGGCTGCAGTGATATTGCAGCTTCCTCAGCATCCAATGTTTCACACAGTGTCTTACTGAGCTGCTCATATTGAGATGATTTTACCTCTTTTCCTTTCATCTTTTGATGCTGATTATAGTTCTTAAGACCATCATGCAGCCTGGCTGCAGTGAAACTGCAGCTCCCTCAGTATCCAATGTTTTACACAGTGTCCTACTGAGCTGCTCATATTAAGATGATTTTTCCCTCTTTTCCTTACATCTTTTGATGCTGGTTATAGTTCTTAACATCAACATGCAGCCTGGCTGCAGTGAACCTGCAGCTCCCTCAGTATCCAATGTTTTACACAGTGTCTTACTGAGATGTTTATACTGAGACTATTTTCCCTCTTTTCCTTCCATCTTTTGATGCTGATTATAGTTCTTAAGACCATTGTGCAGCCTGGCTGCAGTGAAACTGCAGCTCCTTCAGCATCCAATGTTTTACACAGTGTCTTACTGATCTGCTCATATTCAGATGATTTCCATTTTTCCTACCATCTTTTGATGCTGGTTATAGTTCTTAAGACCATCATGCAGCCTGGCTGCAATGAAACTGCAGCTCCCTCAGCTTCCAATGTTTAAAACAGTGTCTTTAATACTGAGCTGCTCATATTGAGACCATTTTCCTTCCATATCTTGATTCATGCTATATTTCCTAAGAATGTTTCATACTGTACAATGTCTTACTGAGCTGTTCATATAGAGACCATTTTCCTTCCTGCTATATTTCCTAAGACCATCAAGCATCCTGTTGGATATAACATTTTTCTGAAACATATTAAATCCAGGTAATAAAAGTTTTACCACTAACCTGTTTACATTTAGGACATTTCTTCAGCATAGGACACTGTTTCCAGTAAAGTTTTATCACTAACCTGTTTACATTTAGGACATTTCTTCAGCATAGGACACTGTTTCCAATAAAGGTTTTTTTCACTAACCTGTTTACATTTAGGACATTTCTTCAGCATAGGACACTGTTTCCAGTAATGAACATCCATTCCTCCATCTCGATATGCCTCGTTCTTGTCTCCACAGAAGACACACTGGTCATCCTCCCCTGCTTCTGATTGCTCTGCGATGCTCGGAGTTCTGGTGGGTATCTTTGTCTTTCCTTTGACCCCAGGACTTATAGCTGTTGTGATTTGTAGAGAGAGGGCAGCATATTATTATCGTCTCAATAAACAGTCTGTTTACATGTAAAACATGCAAGGCAGAATTTTGCATTAAATCTTTTTCCTTTTCTTTTAAATCTCAATGCAACTCACAACATAAATGTAAACATTTTGTTACTTTTCAATTGACCTAGAAAGATAAAAAAAATATTTTAATTTGAAACATTTGAAAATGCCCAGGGGTAAGTTTATATGTTTTGGGAATGATAAAAGAGGAAAGTAATTAAAGCATCTTGGTGATATGAGTATTTGATCTCTAATATTACAACCAGGGGCTCTGGGTCAATTCGATAACCTGGCAAATATAGAGCAAAACTTGCAGGTTTTCTAGTGTCTGGAAGAGCTCATGACCCACCGAAAATGTACATAACCTACTCTTGAGTCTCGCCCAACAGTTTTTGCAGACTTTCCTTCCTCCTAGTTTGTGAACCATCACCCTGGACTATAATGTATTCCTTGGTGGTTTGTTCAATGTAGCAAATTTGACCAGCAGATTTCTTACCGTCCAAAGTAAGGATAAATTTGACAGAAGCTTCTTAAAGCCCTGCCTAATTTTATCGATGAGTTGTAATCCTAGAGATTTTTTAATTATTACTATATGTAATGGGACCCACCGAGTCAATCACTTCAAAACCAATCATAAATTTAAATCATTAATGGTTCCTTACCTCTTGGTGTTTTCGATTGGTTGCCGTTGCTGTTGGTGTTCAGAGAGCCGCCTTCTTTATTCTGCCGACAAAAAACAACAAAACCAAATTCAAGAAGAGTTAAAGGTTAGGATAAAAAATTGCAAGACCTTGCAGCTTTCATCATTTCTTATTGGAACATGAGATAAGAAGACTTAAACCTGTTGGCATTATTTATGATATTTTGAAGATGAAATAATCATGTCCATTTATGGTAATGATTATTTAAATTTGTTCCATGATGAATTTAAACAAATATCAATATCTGATATTTAAACAAAAATGGAAGGCAGTAATAAATAAAAAAAAACTTGTTGGGGAGCTTACAACCCCAGGTAAGACATTACCAGAATAGCTGCCATAGACAAAGGACATATGAACAGGGTCAAAGACAACCCTGGTACAGCATAACACTATCCAATTAAAACCTGGACTGACAATAAACACAAATTCTATGGCTATGGTGAATTCAAAATCAGTTTTTAAGAGTGGTCGTACGAAGATCCATTATGTTTTTCATTCTCCTATAAGGAACAACATTAAAACTAGAATGCAAAAATGCATTGTGGTTTCGATCATGTAACATGAGCAGTTTTCTTCATGAATCTGACGCAATGTATAGTGAGGGTGTGCAACATACTTGATCTTAGTAATACAGTGAAAAACAATAGGAAATAGGAAAAAAATAGGAAACAATTAGGAAATGATGCTAAGCCCTGCTTCCTCATAAGTATGCATGATGTCAATTGCAACAAACATCATAATAAATAGGTGGTCTACCAATATCACCATACCAAGTTTGAAGACACTCCGACTTGGTTGCCAAGTTATTGCCATTTGGAGATTTTGACATTTGACCGTGACCTCATTAATATTCATGATATGAGCACCAAAACCTATAGGGTTCAACTACTCATTATGGGCCACCCAGTGTTGGGCGATATATCGAAATTTATTATCGCGATAAGTTTTTTCCAAACAATATTTTTTGAGGATTGAGAAAATGACGATAATTTCTTGTGAATAAAATGTTAAAGAAATTTTAAAAAGTTTTAAGATTTTCCTCTCTGTTTATGTAAATGTTTTTGATATATGTAGCATTCCATGTTTCAGTACTTTTAAAGAAATAAAGTGCGTTTTCTGTCTAAGCACTCTTCGTAACATCCCCGTCCTTTGCAACACATCGCTACGTACACACAAAGATATCACCATACAATACAGACATGACTGTGTACAGGGCAAGAAAAGTTTTTTAATT